>JABEEM010000528.1:0-32081 GCA_013363185.1 Fusarium secorum
TTTTTTTTTTTTTTTTATTTTTTTTTTTTTTTTTTTTTTTTTTTTTTTTTTTTTTTTTTAAAAAAAAAAAAAAAAAAAAAAAAAAAAAAAAAAGCTCTGGTCACAGCGTGTTCTTCTGAGACTATTATGGAGTGTTTGCTCCAGTGGCTTTGCAAGGGTTGTCATAAGTCTTCTCTTAAGCAATGCACATTATCGGGGTTTCCGGTGAGAACCACCAGCCTTTCTTAATGCCACTACTTCTCCTTTGGTCGTCTTACATTCAGCCGTACAGTGAGACCCTTTTTCACATTTTCTCCTTGTCCAACTTGCGGGATCTTGAAACACAAGCCTTTAATATCTGATCCGGACTGTTAGCGTTACACAGTCGATTGAGGGACAGCGTTTTACAGCATTCGCTGGCCCTCCTTGATAAGAAGTCGAGACCTAGTTGTATCATTTTGCAAAATCTCGTTTTTCACCTTTGAAGAGGCTATCGAGCCTTCAACTAATTAGCAGTATCCTAAACAGTATGACCTCTATAACAGGACTGTTGTCAGTCATTAAGGCAGTATAAGACAGCTATTACTTAAAAGGTAAAGGCTTGATCCTCTTGACGAGCAGATTAAAATGAATGGTGATGCTATATAAAATTAACATGTGAGAATAAAACAACCTTGAACTCCCGCTCCAACCAAGTTTGTATAAGCCACATGCTATTTATCCAAACTTCTTCTCAAACTTCTTCAGCATGCCCGTTACGCCACGCTCCAATCGTCCCGCATTCTCCTCAAGTTTACCTCGTGGCTCCTTTGTCTTAGGCGTAAATGAGTAGATCTCGGAATTGGCCAATTCTGTCTGCGTTGGACGGTAAACTTGCTGATGGACTGAATATTCTGCACCTAGCTGACTTGGTGCCTGCTGCTCTTGGTGTGTATAGTTGTACTGCGTGAAGCCTCCAGGAGGTGGTGGAGGAAGTCCCGGGTTGGAAGCTGGCGGTGTTGGTTGCGAGTGGGGTTGAGTCTGGGCCGGAGGTTGAGTTTGTGGAGGAGGCGGGGGAGATACAAATCCAGGTGAGCCTGGGAATGTTGCACCATATGGACTTCCCAATGCTTGAGCAGGCATTGTGGCAGCTCTTTGCAATCCAGGATGCTGACCGAATTGAGGTGGAGGCAGTCCGGGGCTTGTCACACCACCCGGAGGGAATTGCGATGGCGGAGGCATACCCGGTGTGAAAGGCTGCTTGTGGTAGTCATACGCAACAGCAACAGCCAGCGGGTTGAGGGGGTCCTCATCCGGAGGCGGTGTCTTCTCTCGGTGCTGGATCGTCTCCGGAGCTGCTGGAGCGGCCGGGTTATAAGCCATCGGAGCAAAGTTGGCCGGTGCCTCGGAGGGCGGGGCCGGAGGCGGGGCGGAGACGTTGGGAGGAGGCGCAAAGCTCGGAGCGTTGGCTGAACCATATTGAGGATCTGAGATGGCAACGTTCTCCAACTGTTGAACTACAGAGCTCATAGGCGCAGGTTGAGGGGGCGGACCAGGCTCATCCAGGACTTCAACATGTGAAGGCGGAGCAACTCTTCTTACGCCATTGACAAACTGGAGCGCATCTGCCTGGGTCCAGAAGTAGATGTCAAGTGAGTGAAGCTTATAGTGGTACTTGTTTTGATTCTGAGGATCAAAAGTTGGTAGGTGCCATTCGTTTTGGTCCGCGACAGCTTCAGGTCCAGTCAGAGTGACGTTGCATTGTTGCTTGTAGGAGTATCGGACGTGTGTCTGATCGAGGTCTACAGGTTGGCTCATCAGTATGGTCCACTCTCAGCTATGCGCGGCCTCATTATGTGAGTCTTACATCCTTCGAAAGCATCCTGATCCTCAGTGCCTGGCTGGTTGGCAATTTCGATGCGACAGCGGCGCTCGTTGGCGTTCTCAAAAAGATAGACATACGAGCCCTTATCAAACCTGTGATGTCTGGGTTTCACAGTATCGGGGCCATAGAAGTAATGAATGTCTGCGAAGCTTCATTGACGGTCTGTCAGCAAATTGGGACATCTCCCCAGCGCATTTAGCCGTCGCAACTTACAGTGTCGCAACATTCTCCTCTCCTGGTCGCGCAGCCATATTAAAGGTTCCTCTCCTCTAGGAGCTCACCTTACAGAAGAAGATCAAGGACCTGTAGGGAAAATAATCAAGTGATTCGTGACAGAAAGAAAATGTGCGGCCTGGTTCAGCTTTTGTACCCTCCCCTTCAGAGTCCAACCCTCATTTCAGAGCTGGGCGCCATTTGACTCGTTGACTGATCAACTTCTGTGTTTCCAACAGACGACATAATGCATGTAAGTTGTCCATGTCGGCGCTTAAACGCCTGTTCTTGGGGAGGGGAAGCACATTCTTTGGCCAATTGAGTTCAGAGGACCCTTGGTGTCGTTAGAGCCGTCCCACTACCAAAATAGCGGCCCCCACTAACCAAGACAGCACTAAAGGCACCTAAAACAGAGTCGAGGTCCCTGGGGAGTCACATGACCTCGTGTGTTTTTCAAACGCGTCCAGGATGTTGAGGGGTTCCCGTCACGTCATCCTTCTCCTCTCATCCCCGAGACGCGACGACATCAGGCTGGCTTCACGATGCCTTCAATAGTCGCAGTATATGCTATGAAGACATCGCTATTGTCGCCTTGAGATGAGCTCAACTGATCAAGCGGAGGAGCAACCTCCATTACAGCCAACAGAAGAACCTTCAGGAGCTGAAAAGGAAACAAATCATGTCAGCAGAGACACCCCTGAGACTGCAGAGGACGATGTTTTCAAAACTCTCAAATATTCCCTTCTGGGACCATCGCTGCTAAAAGCAGGACAAGATACGGTTGATCAAACAAAGGTACACATCCTTGCCGCCCGCACGAACCAACCATCACTAACACAACTTCCAAGGTTTCTGAAATCATCTACAACGCTTCCAAAGGATCCAAATTCTTCAATCGCGAAGAAGAACGAGACAAGGTCCTCACCCAAAAGATCGAACAAATTATCGCGCGAAAGGCTCAACTCGAGAAGAGGGATCTGACTCGAGAATTACGCAATGCAGACCGTCTGATTGCCGAACTTGAACTCACCCGCGACCTCACTCAGCACATCGTCCATGTGGACTGTGATGCATTTTACGCAGCTGTGGAGCAACTTGATCGCCCGGAAATAAAGGACCTCCCTTTCGCAGTTGGTGGCGGTGTTTTGACCACTTGCAATTATGTTGCGCGCAAGTTCGGCTGCCGGTCAGGCATGGCTGGCTTTGTGGCGAAGAAATTATGTCCAAGCTTGATCTTGCTAAAGCCAAACTTTCAGAAATACAATGCAAAAGCGCATGAGGTGAGAGAGGTTCTGGTCAACTACGATCCCCGGTTCGAGAGCGCTAGTATTGATGAGGCATACTTAAATATCACCGAATACTGCCAGGAACACGAGATGGACCCAGCGGAAGCTGTTGAACAGATGCGGCGAGAAGTTCATGAGAAGACAAATATCACTGTCTCTGCTGGCATTGCTGCTAACGCAAAACTCGCAAAGATCTGTTCAAATATGAACAAACCCAATGGGCAATACGTTTTATCTAGCGATCGGCCAACAATCATGGCCTTCATGCGCGACCTACCTACCCGGAAAGTCAATGGTATAGGGAGAGTCCTCGAGAGAGAACTGCTAGAGATTGGTATCAAGACTTGTGGTGATCTCTACGAGCATCGACAATATCTCAACCCACTTTTTGGTGACAAAACCTCAGAGTTCCTGTTCACATGCTACTTAGGTCTTGGTCGAACCAAAATTCAGCCAGCAGAAGAGTATGAGCGCAAAAGCGTTGGCACTGAGAGTACATTCCGCGATATGTCGGATCCTACACAGCTGAGAGAAAAGTTACGAGCAACAGCGGAGGAGTTGGAGCAGGACATGAAGCGCGCTGAGTGTAAAGGCCGTACACTCTGTCTTAAAGTCAAACTTCACACATTTGAGGTCTTCACTCGGCAGGTCGTCCTACCAAGAGCTATATGCCTTGCAGACGACCTGTACAACTACGCTCTGCCTATTCTTACCAAGTTGGAGCAAGAAATGCCCGGCATGAAACTTCGGTTGATGGGTCTGAGATGCACACATCTCGTCAGTACCAAAAAGCCTGATGCTATGGCCTTCTTCGGCTTTCGGCCCCGAAGGACAGAGTCAGAGGACCGCTCGCAAGACGGAACCCTGAAAAGAAAAGCGAGTGATGGTGACGGAGAATGGGAACAGTGGCCAGGAGCCGATCTTCAACTTGACGACCCAGATGGCCTGCTTGAGGGCTCTTCTAGTAACCAGGATACTCCAGATCAATCACCGGGCCGAAGACACGGCAAGGAGATCGCCCCTAATCCTACAAAAGAGAACGCTGCAGAGGAGCAGTGGTGGGACTGTCCCATCTGCAGCAGACCGCAAGCGGCCGATGAGCGGCAGTTCAATGAACATATAGACCTTTGCCTGTCGAGGCAGACAATTCGTGAGGCTGTACAGGCAGATGGTCCGTCAATAAAACGTGACCCGACGCCTGAAATCAAGAAGCCACGAATGACAGAGAAGAAGAGAGGGAGGCCGAAGGTGCCTGATCCGAAGCAGAGACAGTTGTTCTTTGGATAATGTAAGTGGTATGACTTTGATGTGAATGACGCAAACAGGTCTATAATATAATATTGTCTAAACATTCGTCCAACGTTGTTTTATATTTCCGTTGGTAAACCCAAATCTATCGTGTTTCCAGATCCGTGAACGCCTTGCTCATATACATGCGATGTGCAACTTTACATGACTCTAGACTCTCGACTAGCTATCCTATTCATCGTCTTTGTCCTTCTGATCTTCGAGTCTTCTTCCTCTTCGCGTACTAACTTCTCTCCTGGCAATCTGACAGCCTTGTCAAGCGCAACAGGGAGACCTCGGTGTCGGCCTCTGAGGATCACCAAGCACAATATAAACTTGCTACCTCGGTGCATGCCTCCAGCCATGCTGTAACTTTTTCCTGGTAAGCCCATGGACAAACCAACGCACCCATAAGCCGAAACGACCTCAAACAACACATTGAAGACACTGTAGGCAAGAGGTTGTTCGAGAAAATGGTCGGTCTCGATGATCATGATAACGATGACCGGGAGGATAAGCCACCACATGTCGTGAGCAAGCTGTCCACGAATCTGCTGTCCAATGAAAGAGATACGAGAGTTATCGTCTGGACCTTTGGGCGGAGGTCGCACGCCAACGCCATGGAAAGTCATAGACTTCTTGACCGTCTTTTGAGCTGCAGCGGTGACTCTTCGTCGCAGTGGAGGTTTTTCTGGTTCCTCTGAGATCGTGGGCAGAAGGTGGTTTCCATTTTCGTTTCCGTTTCCATTCTCTGCTTCCAAAACTTGAGGGTCATCCTCGTAAATGCCAAGGGATCGTTCCTCATAGACATTGGAGTGGCGCATTGTAATCGAGACAGGGTACACGGAAATGTACATCATAATCATGTAGAGCAATTGGACAGCGGGATAGAGACCTGAGATAGAAACGACCGCGAAACCAGCAGCACGAACAGCTTAAGGTGTGTTAGTAAGGCAATCACATAATGGGAAAGTTTTTACTTACCAATTGCTTGGAACCATCCAGCAATGATACGGTCAGACACCGGCATAGCTTCTACAACATCATTTCCGATATTCAAAACTTCAAAAGCAACCCAGTCAATCGTGTTGATGGTTACAATTACGGTGAAGAGCCACCATGTAGCACCTGACGGGAAGAGTGTCGTGTATACTCGACGGGGATACTTGAGAATGAACTCGATCGTCTCTTTCCATGGCCCCAGAGTTTTAGGCTCGGTGGTCAGTTGCAATACCCTGAGACTACACCAGAGAAAGAACCTCAATAGCAGTGGGTAGCCCGTATTCCCGGCAAGGACAAGGATACCAACGACGATTAGAACGAAATACGCATCCTGAAATGCACCCATGCCTGCGTCATTGAGTGACATGCCGGCATTGTTAAATGCCGAAGACGACAAGAAGATTCCGCACCACCAGGGGTTGATAGCATTGACGGTTGCCGCGGACGGCCGGTTGATGCTGATCCAGGCACCCAGTGCAATTCCACATACAGCCTGCCAGATGAAGGCGTAAAGAGGAACAGTGACGGCCAAGATCTTCAGCGCACGGTATTCACAGCCACCCAAAGCCTCACGTTCATCGGATGATAGATCGTAGAATTGGCCTCTCTTGCTTGTATTGTGACTTCCGAGTATCTTCTTCCAGTGCAGAAGAAAGTCTTCTGATTCGTCGCTGTTGACTGAGTCTGAGGTTGAAGGTCGTCGGTTGTGTTCCTCGTTCTCGTTCCGTCGATAGATGGACACGCTGTCTCTGCCGGCGCTTCGGGGCGACAAGTTGTCTGCGAATTGGATATGGTCGCCGGAGTTTGGAGTCATAGGAGCAATCCGTGCAGGAGCTGCCACCTGCGTCGTATTGCTATCATTGTCGTCTGAGTCGGAAATAGAATCTGGAGGGGCAGTAACGGCGCGGCGCATGGGAGCAGTTGTCTTGAACAAGTCGTTAGGGTCAGGTTGCTCAGTTGCTGTCTTCTGAACTGTTCCAAGACCAGTCAGGGTATTAGAAGTCTCGGTTGAAACAGGTGTTGTCCTCGCTTTGGCGAAAGGGAGGAATCTCCCAAGTGGTTTGGCGCGTCTTAATGCGGCCCGCCGTTTCCTCGCTTCTCGTTCTGTCCTGACGATATCCTCAAAACGCTTCTCAAACGCCTGCTTTCGTGCCATGACCGTCCAGAATGAAACCCATAGAGCACTTCCAATGATGAAAAGTAGATATAGCAGAACCTGCTGCCATGTCGTGATTTCGGAAAGGTTGACGGTATTGAGGCCTGTATCGCAAAAGGAAGACACAACCAGGAACAGACAGTCGACGTAGGGGATACTCTGGCTTGGCTCGCTGGATAGCCAGAAGATAAGTGAGAAGAAGAGGGATCCGAAGATGAAATAGGCGTAGTGAATGGTTATGAAATTGATGGGTGGTACCAGCCTCCCGGCCTGCATAACGACCGCATCAAAGCGCGGATGCTCCTCGCGAAGATCTTTCCAGCGAGATGTGATAGAGTCGAGCATCGTGGTGGTTGCGCTGGGTTTGAGATGCCAAGATGTGTACCCCAGCTGAAAGGGTCAGCTCCCAAGCAATAGGTGCGGAGCCCTCAGAAAAGCTTGTTTGTTTAGCCCGGTGTCGTTATTTGAAGAGATATGACATTTCGATCACTAGAGGAGACGATTCCGTGATGAAATCGCGGTGATGCCGAATACACAAGTGAGTGAGTGAGTGTTGAGTGAAAGAGAGAGTTGGAAGGAAAGAAATAGGTAGGTTTCGCTAGTAGATAAGCAGATGCAAGGAAAGACAGGAAACAGGATTGATTATACGGCGCGGGTGCGAGGAAGGAGAGACAGTGCCGAAAAAAAGAGACAAAGAAACTGTTTGATTCGGGAGATGGTGATGATGAAAGGTGCCAACTGGCAGTGCATCAATCGAAAACTAACAGGGAGACATGGAAGCCAATATGTTACGCCCCTGGGATCCATCCATCCCAATGGATGCTGTGCAGCTGAAAGCGCAAGGTACCGCGAAATTCAAAAGTTGCGCGGGCGCTAAAAGCTTACCGCGTCCCAATCGAAACGGTGAGCACAAGGTGACCCCGTACAAAGAGACGGTATTTGCAAGGTTGAGGATCATGGAAAGGTCAAAGCTACAGACAAAGAGGGAGCCAATGTTTGGATATCCATCAATTCCCCTCAAGTCTGGCTAGAAACACTTGCGTCTAGGCCTCAATTACCTGATGAAATACAATTGAAGCTCCATTAAGGTTTAGATTCGGGCTTGTCTCTGGCCATTCCCGCCCGTCATCTCCATATTCATCCCGTCCCTCCCGACCCCCTCGCAGCGGCAACTCTCTAATTGCCTTAGTTCCCGGGGCATTAAAACGGGCTAACGGGTCTGTTCCGCCAGCGGATATCATTGGTTTTATTGTAATGGAACGCTGTTACTTTCGGCTTCACTTATACGTGATTCAATCCCAGCCAACTTCAGTCTTGCTTCGCTGTCCCCAAGTAAGCATGTGCTCGTACTGTTAGCATCTTTTTGGCTACAAAGGTATTTACTTGTCACGTAGCACTGTTATCTATCATTCCTTCTTGAGATTAGCCGTCACGTAATCATAATGTTTAATTTAACCTCCACTCCTTATCCAGTTGTTCCCCTTTCATGGATTGACCCTTGCAGCTCGTGGCTGAGCCTACATCCGTATGTAACGCCTTATTGGGAGGAAACAAAAGCCCCAAATTGAGTTACGATTATTAACACACGATCAATGTCTTATGTTGTCAGATAATGCGTGTTGTTGGGATATTGGAGCATTCATTAGCCAGTAATACTTGTTGTCATTGACCATTCCAAGGTTTGTTCATTGTTACGATTTGCCTAAGGGTTAATGCGTTATTACCAAAACTATAGACTTGACATCGCATCGCCATTGTTTCAAAATCAAAAGTCTATGGGGATAAAGGTTTGCCAGCATCACGGCGGTGAGGTTTCAGACACGTCACGTGGAATGAGTAAGAGCATGATGTCCAAAGACTGAAGTTAGCTACAATCGATTTCTCGACTCGAGGGGACTCATGCCAGATCCTTGCTTCTAGAGTTTCATGATGCTCTTCGTCATGAAACCTCGTTTTAGAGTCATACCTACCCTACACTATCGAACCCAAACTCACGAGCCTCCGACACTGTAAGTCAACGATGGTGGGCTCTACACTGATTACACCAGGCTGATTGACCGGTAAGTTTACCAAAGTAATGCATTGAGACTTGAAAATAGTGGCACTCATCTCTTGTTCGTCGCTCGCCCCGACGACATCGTAGTTCTAGCGCCCACGGCCGTTTATGATATCCTCGCACGCCTGACATCAAAGATGACATACGATCTTCAATAATTTACTCATGATTAAACATCATCATGATAGAACAGAAGAAATGACGCAGTATGGGCAGTTATTGACCTACACCGCTAGATATGAGATAGATTTATCAACACCCCACCTGCAAGTGATCAAAGTATACATCCAGAATAAGCTCAAGGATTTTACAAGTGACTCAGAAGCAGGAAACCATTGCAATAAGACCAGAGGCAAGACCCGCTCCCTCTCCATAAGAAACAAACCACCATTAAAGCCTGTAGTTCATCGAGATATCCAACTCAGTAGCGAGAGATCAGACATGCTGAAGACATCACCAAGTACATCCGCATGACTCGGGCGGCCATACCTGCATATATCCGCTCATCATCAACATCCTTTGATGTAACAGAAAATCAGAGAACATCAACACATGCGGCCGCCAGAGGCGAAGCCATCACAAGAACAAGACGAGGGTATCGTATAATGACGTCGAGATCTACGAGACAAATCCTATTGCCCGAGATAGACAGTAGACCCTCCCTACAGCGCGATTATGCACATGCAACTAACATGTCACAGAGGGCCAGCGTGGGGCCTAGCCTCGAGCGGATAGCACACGACGTTGACAGGATCCGGGTTTTGTTATCCAGCTTCTTATGGCTGCGTCTAAGACAGAATATGGTGTGGTATGGGTTGATACTTTATGCACAAAGTAGATCATTGAAGACATCGGATCTTTACAGCTCCTCGTGCTCAGGAGCGTCATCAGTGTCTGCAATGATGGTCTTGGCGGCATCAGCAGCATCAACGACAGCCTGAGCAACCTTACCAGCAACATTCTTGGTGGCAGATGCGGCAGACTCAACAGCCTCACTGATAGCCTCGGCGGCAGTCTCGGCGCCCTCGACAACCTTTGTCTCGATCTTCTCGGGCTTGGGGACGCCTTGAATTCCAACGAGCTCTGTCTCGAAAACTGCAGGTTTGTAGTGTTAGGCGGTGAATATGAAGCGGGAGGGGCTGGTGGGAATAACGAACCCAGGGTAGAACCGGCAGGAATAGGGCCAATGGCTCGCTGGCCGTAGCCGTACTCAGGCGGGATAGTCAAAAGTCTAAGTCAAGGGTCAGTAAAGAGGTGTCCTGGCTGTAGCCGTATGCTTTACGTACCGCTTCTCGCCAATACACATGTCGAGAAGACCCTCGTCCCATCTGCAGAATTATTAGCCTCGAGTTTGTATACATCGCAGTAATGAAGCTTACCCCCTGATGACCTGACCAGAGCCAACGACGAAGTCAAGAGGAGTGCCACGGTCGTAGCCTTGTGTCCGAATTAGCATGTGCTTTGTGATGACCATTGATGTAGATGCAAGGCGGAGGAACTTACTGGCGTCGAATTGTTTCCCCGAGTCCTTAAGGGTGCCACGGTAGTGCATTTGGACCCTGTCACCCTTCTGTGTCTTGCGGTCGCAGACGACAGGAAGAGTAACGTCAATCTTGAGGTCCTCGGCGACAACGCCAACGGCGGCAGAGGCGAGGGCGGAGAGGAGGAGGGCGGCCTTCATGGTGGCGGTTGGGACAGATGCGGGGCGGGGAATTGATGAGGTTGATGGAGGTCACAACGGCGTTGAGGTCAATGAGAAGCCTGAATTCGTTGGAGATGTGACGTCGACGGGTGTGGTTGGCACGTCGTGTGAGGCAGTGTGAATGGATGCGAGCGAGGTTGTCGTTGGATGGATGAAGCTCCCGTCTGCTCTGGGGTTGTTGGCCTCTCTAACGTTAAGCTGCGACGTGTCCGTTTAGCGGCTAAAGGCTCTGTACTGCAGCGTGTGCTTCTGATAAAACAGCGTCATAGCTTGGAGGGTCAAGCTAAGGAGCCTGTTATTGGTCAATGGGGCCGGCCCGTCTGAATGACCCCATCCTTGATCTGTTTCTGGGTTGTCACGTCTCGCATCTCCATTTGGAAACTGGGGAGGCTGCAATGCCAGATATGGATGAGCAGAATCGAAATAACAGGGTCCATCCATGAGGAATTACATCACGTTGACCCTTCAGCTACGTACACATGGATATCCGCAGTAAATCTGACGCATTACAAATATGCATTTGCATCTTCTGTTTCTGTTTCGGTCTCGCAGGGCGAAACCATCCATGTGACTCATGATGATAACACAAAGCTTCACTGAATCAGTCGGGGCCTTGTACAGCCAAGCAAGGCGCAAAAGGAAACATCCCTTGGCAGTCCCTGATTCATCACACCAAGGCTGGTAACGAAACAGAGTATCGCGACGTCACTGGATGGTCATGTTTCTGATGTGACCAGTAATCAGTGTCGGGCCCATCCGTCCATCCATCCGTGTTCAGGATATCAGGACTAGTACAGTAGGAATCGTCTGCTGCGGCGGCTAGGGCGCCGATGTACTTACGCGTGACTGCATCAAGGCGAGATGGTGTAGAGCTTCAGCAATCGACAAGTTTACTACTCGAGCAGGTGCATCAGTTCCTGCAGCAGAGATGCAACCTAGATGGGGGCACATCCCAGCCTGCAGGTGTCAGATCCACCAGCGCCGAGAAGCCCTGGGCCAAGCGCTTCACACGCTAATGCGCTTCACGATGAATTTCGCCTCTTGTCATGATGCTGTTTATCGAGACAGGGAGACATGATAGTCCCCTTTCAACACCTTTCCGTTACGGTGGGGGGCATAGAGCTTCGATAGGCTCGGGTGCACAATTCAGAGACACGGTGACACTCATGTTTAAGTTTTGGGCAGCCATAGGTATGAGCTGGACTTGGATGTGTCTGTTGTACAAGGGCGATGCCAGTCATGAGAGTCGAGGCCTGCATCAAAGAAATAAGAAAAAAGGGGGGTTCAACAAAGACGAAGACATAGAGCGTGAGATTGGGAGTTGTCTCAGACAAAGAGTGGAATTGTGAGATTCACGAAGCGAAGCCTCACTCCCTTTCTTCCCCAGTCATGACGACCACCATGGATAGTTTTTATCTGTTCATGGTCACTAACTTATTATAGCTCCACGATCCCAAGGTTGTGGTACGTGTTACTGGCGCTGGTGCCTGTGGTGCCTGGACCGGACTGGACTCTAACCTCTAACTTAGCATGACGGCCGCTGCGAGTGTTTCATGCATTCACTCAAAGGCCGTTGCATCGTGAAAATGCCCCCGGTCTAATCAAAGTTTAAGTCATGCTGGGGGTTGGTATTTACCAAAGACCGAGTACATGCACAACAGACCAGAAGAAGCGACTCGTGGCCCCCAATTACAGGCAACAGCAGACAAAGTATTATCGTCTTGTCTCTTTTCATCCATTTTGAATCATTCTCTCCGAATTGTATCCCCTCAGACCCGGTCGGTCCATCTCGCGCACACCGTGGGGCTTGGTCCTTTGCCCTGCCCAGCCTGCCCTGCACCAAATGCTGCTCATTCGCCCTACGTCGCTACGGCTCCGCCCTATCCAGCGTCACCAACCTTCACTTGTTGACCTGAATTTCGCCACCGAGGGCCTGAGCAGTGCTGTCACAAGGTTTCTGCTATGGGGGACGGATGTTCTGCAATTGCAACGAGTCTTGCTGGGATGTTTTCTTTTAGACTCTGGTCCCTTGCCCTGAACAGCCAGTCGATGCCCAATGATTTGACTACGCCCCATTATGCTGCACCCCGTATTGTCCATTCCCATTTACACACCATCCATTACTAGCCCTCCCGTCCGTCGTGCTTTAGAGGCATGGCCCGCTTGCCGTGCCGGGCCCGGGAGTACGTGCTTGCTCGGGTCTTGGTCTTGTCTCTGACTCCTTTTGACTCACTCCCCTGAACTCGATGGAATTCCTTGGGTCCCCCCATATCGAAGGCTGCCTAGCGTGCGAGATGCCTTGCGCTTTGCCAGGTAACCCTTGTCCTCCAGGCAGTGAGGTCTTGGGCTAAATCCACTTACAAATGACTGAGTACGTACTATCATTTCTCATCATAAAGCTTCAAATACATATAGACCCCCTTCTTCCTATGCCATTTCCCTTTTTCATTCCCACCAAACACTCACAATACAAAGCCTTGAAAGAACAGACAAGATTGTCTTTTCAAACACCAGCCATTTCGATTAACATCTACAACACAACTCTCACCAACAACAACAACCTACCCCTTACAACCAAACACAACCGCAACCATGAGCTCCCCTTACACTGTCCAAATCCACCAGAGCACCAAGGAGCCTTCCATCTCCAGCTCTTACAGCTACTCTTCTGGTTCGTACAGCTCTTCAACCAGCACAACGCCTCGATCTCTTTCTCCTGGCGATTACCGCGAGTACGGTGCTGGCAAGTTACCTACCACCGAGTCTCCGGGCTCTTTCACTTCCCATGGCCCCACTCTAACATTTGATACAGACAAGCACACTACACAAGTCGCCAGCTCTGGTCGAAACTTGGTCATCAACCACAACAAGGTCTCGTACGAGAAAGACTCGCCAGCACCAAAATATTCTGGCGCATATACGAGGATCTAAACAACACTTGGCCACAGCCAGTTTTTCGATTTCCTATGTTTCATCGATTTCGAACAGCGACATGTAACGGATATAGGGGATATACACAACATAGACAGGCGTTTTGACATTTGGAGATATGAGGCAAGATTGAGCGCAGCATGGCGATGTATTATGGATTAGAGAGCATGGGTTGCACAACGATAACCAAGATTGATAGACTCTGGGACGGGTTGGATTGAGCCGAGACTGTTTTTCTTTTTCCTTTTTTATACTGATTGTATCATCCTTTGTACTTTTACTATTCGAGCGTCGGACACTTTGCGGTCCGCGCTGAACTTTTTAGAAGGGCCAAATCTCCCGTCTTGACCTCTTACAAGTCGAGATGGCTGGATGAGATATGAGCCGGCCCGTCGGACTGGTCCGATTATAGCGACCCAATTTGAGACCATGGAAGAAATTTTCCAACACACCTTTCAGCTGTTTCAGCTGTTTCAGATCCTTTTTAATTTCATCTGTGCTTTTTCCTTGATTTTTGGAAATTTCAAAAAAGGGTCCAAGACACCAAAAATTTACTCATGGTGTGACGGGTTGGGTTGGGTCTCTGCGAGTGGATGGGGCCCTTGGGTTCCCTCCCGCTCGGTACCTGCAGCCCAACCGGTGGCAGGGATTTTAGAGCTTCTGATATGCAGTGTCTCCTCCACTTTGGAAGTGTTTTGAAGAGGTTCTCCACGTTGGAATTTTCTATTAGAATGGCTTAGACTGTAAAAAGATGAGATGGAATTCCCACTTTCTGCGGATCAATGACTTTGTCTCTGCCCAAATGGTGTGTGGACAGCAGTCAGAGTTGTATCCTCACACCCCAAGCTTCGTGTTAGTACACAGTCGTAGGAGGCTTTGGGCATTTCAGGATTTTACAGTGTTCGATATACTATAGCAATTACCACGGCCAAAGCGAAGGCCTAAGAGTGCCCATTCATTTCATATCATTTGTATACACAGCCATCCATTCACAGTCAGGTCATTTCGTTACCAAAAAAAAAAAAATATATTTCCATTTCTGGCATCATGAGTACTGAGGCTCATGACCCCGTCGCATGACATCATGCTCAAGCGCCACCCTCACGCTTGGCATACTCGTCCTCGATGGCCTCTTCGTACTTTTTGGCTGCTTCGTCCTGGGCAACAGTACGCGGGTCGTCGTGCAAGACGCCCTCCTTAATGAGATCCTCTGGGTCTGGACGGTGTGAGATCTTGTCGTTAAGCTTATCTTCGAGCATGTGCTTCTCAAGCTGTGGGGGCGTCAGCGACTGTGGCTCCATGTTCAGAGGGCGGACTCACCTCCTTCTGATGCGCCTGGAGGCCTGGCGCTGCCGTAGAGGCTGGAAGGATGTTCTCTGTTTAGGGCATGTAAGCATTGTACACGCAAGGATGCAATGTGGGGGACTCCTCACTATCTACGAGCTCGGAGCGTTCGGGGCGGTGCTTGAGGTGAGCTTCCAGGGAGTTTCTTCGCTCTACAGGAGAGATGGGAGACTCGTCAACGAGCTTGGGCTGCTGTTCAGTGTCGGCCATGATGGTGTTGTATAAGTGTAAGCTTGGTAAACAGGGTAGGTAGTCAAGTTCAGGGTAATGTGTGTATAAGTGTAGTAAGTAAGTACTGGTGTAAGTCGTTGCGATAAAGTTTGGAGAAGAAGGAGGTAAACAGGTCTCAGAAGAAACGGATGCGGCGGTCTTAAGTTTATCTACTCCAAAAATCTCAAGCTAAGGTCTCAGAAATGGGCCGTTGATGCGGCAGCGCAATGCCATGTTTATGCGCATTGGATGTTTCGTCGGGCGTGGTTGGCTTGGGCCGCTCACCTGTTTAGTGAGCATGCCACCTTTGGTGGTTGCTACCCCGCAACCGGGGAGCTCACTACTGTAAGCTGCGCGTCAGAGGACAGGGGATTGGACGATCAGTTGCTGGCTAAACTGAATTGAATCAGAGTGTTAATTGTTCCTGGGCGGATGTTTTGTTCTTCCGTTGGTGATACCATCATGATGGATAAGAGAGCGGTCTGGTGCTTGTTTGGCGGGGACTAAATGCAGGCCAAGACGCTTGAAGCTGGAGATGAACGGAGCATCTGGTGGATAAGGGCCACTTGAATTTACTATCGGTGATTAATTGCATAGATGAATGCTGTTTATATGAGCTTGCGGTTTCTGATAAACTCCCATCCAACTTATGCTTTGATATCTTCTGTCTAAGCTCCATGGCGGGCCTTGTTCTATCTCAAGGAATGAGACGTGGTCAAAGTTAGACCAACTCGCTGCGGCTCAATCTCAGCAAACTTTAGTATATTGAACCATCCTTGTTTTCATAGAGGAGCATCTGGTACTTTAGTTGACTGCTTATCTGTACCTACCTGGGCTCGAGTTGCTGCTGACGAAACCGTTTGGTCAAGTCATCTTTGTCAAACCCACCCTAGCCATGTTCCTTAGTATCCCTGCAAAATATACTCCGACAACTGATAACAAACTCCTTCGTCTCCGGCAAATAGTCAGGATATGAGTCGACTGCTCGCTATTGGATTTTGAAGACTTGGACAGCAAGTCAAGATGAATCTTATTCCCTGATAATACCTATTATCCCACTGCACAATGACGACACATCGGGCATGAGCGAGTAAAAAGCAAGGCAATATTCGTTATCGCAGGGATGACCGAGTCGGGATATTATTAGAATCATCCCTAGATCACCGCAAAAGAACTGAACAAACAATTTCATCTTAAATTCTTGCGATTTATGCTGCCTAGAGCAGACTTTTATTTGCCGCGCGTTTTCATATAATAGCCAGACGTTAACACTTGCTACCGCCACTTATTGCGTAAGGCTGCACAGTAATCCAGGGGGCTGTGCCGGGCGGAAAATTGTCGGCGTTTCGTCACCCGTCAGGCACCAGATCATCACTGAACACAACCTCCCAAGTCCTGTCGTCTCCAGCCACACCAAACCTACCTAAGCTTCCAGACTCTCTCCTTTGGAATTAAACTTCGCATTTTCTTGTCTGGCTTTTTCACACCAGAGGCCTTCAATTATTCAACACGGGATTAATCTTCTGATGCCCGTATAGATACAAGTTCAATACTAACCATCTCTCTCGCTTTCCCCCTCCCCACTCTCTCGCCCATAAGTCGCACATCATGGTACGGTGTCAACCCTCAATATCGGCATCTTTTTTGGCTGACAACTTTTACTCAACTCTCAGGGAATATCAAGACGCCCGAAGAACAAGGGCGCCGGTGCAGCCGCGGACGGCGCAAGCGGAGGCGCGAAGCCTAAGAAGGCCACCTTTGAGACAACCAAGAAGAAGGAGATTGGTGTTTCCGATCTGACTCTGCTGAGCAAAGTCTCCAACGAAGCCATCAACGAGAATTTGAAGAAGCGATTTGAGGGCCGCGAAATTTATACCTACATTGGCCATGTGTTGGTCTCAGTCAACCCTTTCAGGGACCTGGGCATTTATACCGATCAGGTCCTCGAGAGCTACATGGGCAAGAACCGACTCGAGATGCCACCGCACGTCTTCGCTATCGCCGAGGCCTCATACTACAACATGAAGGCATACAGCGACAACCAGTGTGTCATTATTTCAGGAGAGTCAGGAGCCGGAAAGACCGAGGCGGCCAAGCGCATCATGCAGTACATTGCTAGTGTGTCTGGTGGAGAATCCGGAGACATCAAGCAGATCAAGGACATGGTGCTGGCAACCAACCCCCTACTAGAATCTTTCGGAAACGCAAAAACCCTTCGAAACAACAATTCCTCGCGTTTCGGCAAGTATCTACAGATCTACTTCAACGCCCAGGGCGAACCCGTGGGTGCCGACATCACAAACTACCTCCTAGAAAAGTCACGAGTGGTGGGCCAGATCACCAACGAGCGAAACTTCCATATCTTTTACCAATTCGCGAAGGGCGCCTCACAACAATACCGAGAAACATTCGGTGTTCAAAAACCCGAGACCTACGTCTATACCAGTCGGTCAAAATGCTTGGACGTAGACGGTATCGACGATCTCGCCGAGTTTCAGGACACGCTTAATGCCATGAAGGTTATTGGCCTTACTCAGGCTGAGCAAGATGAGATTTTTAGAATGCTGGCGGCTATTCTATGGGTTGGAAATATCCAGTTTCAGGAGGATCAGGGCGGCTACGCAGAGGTTATTGATCGATCAGTGGTTGACTTTGCCGCCTACCTGTTAGAAGTTACCCCTGACCAGCTCATCAGCGGTATCACAATCCGAATCCTGACACCTCGAAATGGCGAAGTTATCGAATCGCCCGCCAACCCTGCCCAAGCACAGGCTACCCGAGATGCTCTGGCAATGGCCATCTACAGCAATCTCTTCGACTGGATCGTCGAGCGCATCAACAAGTCTCTGAAGGCGAGGCAACCGACAACCAATACAATCGGTATTCTGGATATCTACGGATTCGAGATTTTCGAGAAGAACACTTTCGAGCAGTTGTGCATCAACTACGTCAACGAGAAGTTGCAACAGATCTTCATTCAACTGACTCTCAAGGCCGAGCAGGAGGAATATGCCAGGGAACAGATTCAATGGACTCCTATTAAGTACTTCGATAACAAGATTGTCTGTGACCTTATCGAACAGATCCGGCCAGTTGGTATCTTCTCTGCTATGAAGGATGCTACCAAGACTGCACACGCTGACCCCGCTGCTTGCGATCGCACATTCATGCAGAGTATCAACGGCATGTCTCACGCTCATCTTACCCCTCGGCAAGGAAATTTCATCATCAAGCATTACGCCGGTGATGTCACCTATACTGTCGAAGGTATTACGGATAAGAACAAGGATCAGCTTCTCAAGGGGCTTTTGAACCTCTTCCAGCACAGTGGAAACCAATTTGTTCATACCCTGTTCCCTCGGCCTGTTGACCAAGATAACCGAAAGCAACCTCCTTCTGCAGGCGATCGCATCCGAGCTTCCGCCAATGCCCTGGTCGAGACGTTGATGAAGTGCCAGCCCTCATATATCCGTACCATCAAGCCCAACGAGAACAAGTCGCCAACAGAATACAACAGCCCCAATGTATTGCATCAGATCAAGTATCTTGGTCTTCAAGAAAACGTTCGCATTCGTCGTGCCGGTTTTGCTTACCGTCAAGATTTCGACAAGTTCGTTGATCGATTCTTCCTCTTGTCTCCTGCTACCTCATACGCTGGTGAATTCACTTGGGAGGGAACAACTGAGGCTGCTGTAAAGCAGATTCTCAAGGATACTAGCATTCCTAAGGAAGAGTGGCAAATGGGTGTCACCAAGGCCTTCATCAAAGCCCCTGAGACGCTCTTTGCCCTTGAGCATATGAGAGACAGATACTGGCACAACATGGCTACGCGAATTCAGCGCATGTGGAGGGCTTACCTCGCCTACCGAGCCGAGTCGGCGACCCGAATTCAGCGATTCTGGCGGAAGAAGCGAACCGGAGCAGAGTACCTTCAGCTTCGTGACCATGGCCACCAGGTTCTTGGAGGTCGCAAGGAAAGACGCCGTATGAGTCTGTTGGGTTCCCGACGATTCCTTGGCGACTACCTGGGTGTCAATGCAAGCACCGGCCCTGGAGCCCAGATTCGCAACGCTGCCAGTATTGGCACAAACGAAAAGGCGGTATTTTCATGCCGTGCTGAGATTCTGGAGGCCAAGTTTGGTCGATCCAGTAAAGCAAGCCCTCGAATCATCGTCGTCACCACCAACAAGTTCTATATCATTGCTCAAATGCTTGTGAATGGCCACCCACAAATCTCAGTTGAGAAAGCGGTGCCCTTGGGAGCCATCAAGTTCGTCGGTGCCTCATCAGCGCGCGATGATTGGTTCTCGCTTGGCATTGGTTCCCCCCAGGAACCTGACCCTCTGATGAATTGTATGCTCAAGACAGAAATGTTTACTCAGATGCAGCGAGTGATGCCCGGTGGATTCAACCTTAAGATCGCTGAGACAATCGAGTATGCCAAGAAGCCCGGCAAGATGCAGCAGGTCAAGGTCTTGAAGGATTCACAGCTTCCAGTTGATTACTACAAGAGTGGTGCTGTTCACACACAGCCCGGTGAGCCACCGAGCTCCATCTCTAGACCTACACCCAAGGGCAAGCCTGTACCTCCTCGCCCCATCACTCGAGGTAAGCTGATCAAGCCTGGTGGCCCCAACGGTCGACCTTCTCGCATCCAGGGCAACCGAACTGCCAAGCCTAGACCAGGGGCAGGTCGAGCCGTGCCTCAACCACCAGCTGCTGTCTCCAATATTGCCGCTGTTCCCGCTGCCGCCACCCAAAGCACTCCTCGTATCGCTCCTCGTCCTGGTGCGAATGCTGCTACTCCAATTCCTGCTGCCCACAACGCTCTCCCAAGCCATACTCGCAATGCCAGTGGCGCTGGACGTGCACCCCCACCACCGCCTCCTCCTGCTGCCGCAGCACGTCCACCAAGCCCGCCCAAGGTGATGGCCAAGGTCTTGTATGACTTTGCTGGACAACGAGAAAACGAGCTCACCATCACCGCCAATGAGATCGTTGAGATTGTGCAGAAGGAATCCAATGGTAAGTTTAACCCTTTGACCTCGGAAATCTGAACATTACTAACATGTTTATCTAGGTTGGTGGTTAGCCAAGAACCCTCAAACTGCACAACAGGCTTGGGTTCCTGCAGCATATGTCGAGGAACAAGCTCCACCTGCGCCTCGAGCTCCTCCGGCTCCTCCGCGATCCAAGCCAACACCTCCTGCGCCCCCAGCCAAGCGTCCTGCCGCTAACCGTAAGCCTGCCGAGCTTCAGCAGCGTGACTCTGGCATGAGCCTCAATACGCCCAACGGAGGAGACAGCCGCAGCAGCACACCGACACCCAGCTTGGGTGGCAGCTTGGCAGATGCTTTGCTGGCCAGGAAGAATGCTATGCAAAAGGAAAAGGAGGATGACGATGACTGGTAGTCGACATAACGAGTTTATGCTTCACGAAATTACTAAGGAGTCGAAAAAGAACTTTGATCGAGACAAATCTCGATGGGTTAGATTTTTGCACCTGCATTACATGACACAAATCGCAGCGCGCAAGAGAAGAGGAGGGATGATATATGACAGTGTGTGCTTTCTTCTGTTGTATACAAACGAACAAGACTGTGCTGGGCAACCGAGGTGTGTAGAAAGCCGCAAAGAAATCACGGCCGAGTTTGGTTTTGGTTTTCTTTTCTTGATGCTTTGGGCAAGCGTTTGTAGGAAGGGTCGTTCTGGGACGAACTGATGGACGAAGATATTCATATTCATTGCAAGAAGATTACAGATTTTTAGAAGGGGTTAAATACTTTGACTTTGAACTTTTATACTCTATTATACATGTCATCTAATCGTCTGAAATATCTCGCTGGAGCACTTTTCGTCTTCTCATGAGCTCGGCTAGGGGCACATCCTCGTCTGCCGCCTCAGCTTCTGACTCTTCCTCATCAACACCATAATCTCGCAGTCTATCGCCATCCGAGTTCACCCATCCAAGACCTTTATCGAATTCACGGTCATACTCTTCATCGTCATACATATCATAGTCATCAACCTCTTCAAGTTCAGCCATGAGATGTCTCTTGCGTTTCTCATCGTCAGCCTTTCGCTTGAGAAACTCAGCCTTGAATTCGCTGGAGCTCATACTCGCTTGGCGAAGCTCCTCGGCGTAGTCACGATTCGCAGCAGGCCAACCCCTTGCAGCTCGACGGATCTTGTCGGGATCGGGAGGAGGCCAAAGTCCTTCGACGCGGTTGAAGCCATTCTCTTCCCATTCCCAGCCTGAGCCGGTGCCGTCCTTAGCGATGGTGGGGTTTCCTCCGAGGGGGAAGAACCACATGAGCATGTTGCGGGTGCCCATTGCTTGAGCCATATTGTCAAAGAAACCGATATCGTAGGGGAACTCAAGTCTTTCGAAGCGCACTTTCTCGCCATCGGGGCCTGTAATGTCCCACCAATCCTTAGGTCCCTTATCCATGAGAGCTTCATGGCGCTCCTGCTCCCATCCTTCTATCATGGTCTGATTGAATATCCATGACCTAACAGTGTTGATGAGCATGATACCCAAAGCGATAGTGGTAAAGAAGTTGACGATTGCAATCAGCGATAGTCCGATTAGTCCAGATAAACTAGGTCCTAGGTATGCAGGGAGGTTTCGATGTTCCCAGATCTTAGAGAAGCGTTGCCATAGAAAGTAGCCAAGCATCCAGAGCGATATGTTTGTATATACCAAGAAGCGTAGAAAGTGTGGAAAGGTAGTCATTGATACACAGTTTCTAGTCCAAGGACAATGGTGATCCATCTTGGGAACACATCTCGCACAATGGCGACAATGATGCGCCCGAGGTGGTTTCGGCGCCGCGCATTTGTTACACCATCGCTGTCCATCAGCGTTAATGACACGGTCCTTGAATATATATCGGCCCGGGTCGACGGTTACGGCTCGGTAGTACGTTAACCATAGTGTGAAGAGGAGGGTGTTGAAGATGATGGTTTCGCGGCGCGAGGGAGGACCTGGTTCGAGAGATGTCGAGTAGTGGAAGAGAAACTGCGAGAAATAGCCAAGAAATGTGATGAGAGCGCATACAGAGGGCACGGCAAGACCCTTGATGAAGGGCACGTCGTTGAGGCCGGCCATGATGAAGCTTTAGCTTGAGCTGTTACATCACATGCAGGTTTAAAGTCGTTATCAGATAGACATGGAGGTAAGGTAACCATGATGCCCCTAAACTTTAGTGGACCGTTGGTGTTTCAAACCGCTGTACCCAGAACGCTCAGCGAATAAAAGCCCGCTTAGGTAATTTTCAGGGGTGTTCATCAGCAGTCCCCTGATAATCAGCCAGAACTTAGCAGGGGTGCTGTATTGTGTTTTCTTCATCATGACGACGATATGAAACTGCGATTGATGAAAACACTGACTTGGAGTTAATATCTATGCTTTGGTTGAGAGTCAAAAGCCAGACTGCGACGACATGAGTGGTTTGAAGGCGTTCTCAAGCTTAAATATTTGGTTTTTCAGTCTATCTTGGCCTTGAGGGCGCTGATAAAGCCATCATGGCTGGAGATACAGTGGTTCAATTGTTTGCCTTATGGTACATCTCCCCTCATTATCAAGTCTTACAATGTGTAATAGCTAATGCTGTTTATAGTGCTGCCTCTTCATTCTTTTACATATCCCAAACCCTTGAACGCCATTCTCTAACAGGTTAGTCATAGCCCGGTCATTCCAGATATGCAACCAGACCTGACATGAGATATTGCTTAGAGAGTCCGAGACTATCATCATTTCTTGTATTTCTTCTCTCTGGAATATTATGCTATGGAATCAGTTGTATAACCAAGTGGTTTCCTGGCGCAGACGGACGCTTCACAACACATCGTCGTCAGGGCTCTGTACTTGACGGTACACATGATGCCCGAAGGGGGCAGAACACACATCTTCCTGGAAGGCCAAGAAGACTTTCCCTTCCAATGCTTATATTATGCATTGTATTGAGGCTGGAAATATTCCATCGTGTCAATTATCAGCAACAATGTGCAACTCCTGGCCTCGAGGTGAGACTATGCCCTGTATCACAGATGGATCGTAGGGAAGCTCACAATCGTCCAGTCTTTTCTACCACTACTCTTCTTCGCTTATGAAATCTTCACCTCTCGAAGGAAATGGGGCTTTCCACCACCGGAAGACCCTGATGACCCCTGGCGTTCATGCTTTGATGACTTGGTCGACTGGTTCAGTGGCCCAAGAGTTGTGCTCAGTATGGCGGTGTCGAGTCTCGTGGTGTTTTCTACAGGCACATACTACGCCACAAGCCGCATAACACGCTCCACGTACTACTGCTTTGAACTACTCGAGAGCAAACGGTCAACCCTTGCTTTGCAGTGTATGGGACTTGTGCTTGATGCCATCATCGTGATTCTTCTTTGGCGCTTGCTCGCCTGGTCGCGCACAGCTAAGCTGCGTTTACGGACTTTGGGTACGGTCTTGACCCTCTCTTCGATATCGATGAGCCTTGTGTGGGTGGGGAGCAGGCTTTTCAGGGGGTCGTCTGTGCTTCACGCTGGGTTTGGCTTTCTCTACGGATTTGATATCATCGTCGACAGTGTTGCCTTTGCAGCACTTATGATCTCAGCTACGTTCTGGGTCTGTGAGACATCACCACTTACACCATCCGCTATCATCACTTTTCTGGTGGGAACAGCAAAGGCCTGTCATAACATCTTCAACTACGGTGACTACCTTCATCCTACACGCCTTGATGAGATCACCCCACTTTACTTCATTGCTTTCGGCATGATCATCTTCACATACACTCATGGTATTCAATCTGTCATCTTCATCAGAAGATTCGTTCTCATGGCTCTCCTCGTTGGCCTTGTTGCGGGCACTACTGTGTTCATTGCCAAGTCGGATCCGCAGATTTTCAAGCGTCATCCTGTCAATGACTTCATTTACAGAGCCAATATCAGGCAAGACCGTTGGATGCAGGAAGCGAGCATAAGTGGGAGTCTTCCCATTGCTCACAAGATCTATAAGGAACGACATGAAGGACGGGATCCTCCCCCGGCATTTGCAGATTGGTATGACCTGGCCAAAGATACTGTGGTCATTGATAAATTCGATCAGATCGACCAAGATTTGGCCCTCTTCCGAGCCATCCCACCCAACAAACTTCGGCAACGAGCTTCCATATTGTCTCAGATGCCTGGCATCCATACAATCGGTATCAAGGACGGTAATGCATCGAGGCTACCTGAAGTCACTGGTCATGATGCCGAGGTGCTGGACGGCCTCGTCGTAACCATCAACAAGTTTGCTAAATTTCTCCCTGACATGCTCTTTCCCGTTAATCTGGGAATTACGCCACGGATTCTTCCATCATGGGAGACGGCGAATGGGCACAACAGAGCTGACCTGACCCCAATCGTCAATCTGATATCGAAAAGGGCAGCCAAAGAAGATGACGCAGACCAGGTGAAGGAAGCCAGATCTGCAGAGACTCCTGTGGCCGCCCCTCTACCAGCGCTGCCAGATTATCCCCAAATCAAGGAGCCCTCCTTGATAAGCCCAGCCAAATATCGCCAGATGCAGGTTGAAGCATGCCCCCCTGGCTCACGAACTCGAACCAACCCGCACTGGAACATTGGAGAGTTTTGCGCCGATTGCGTACGAAGGCACTCAAAGGCGCAACTCATGGTCAACTGGGAACGATCACTTGAGTACTGCTTCCAGCCTGATCTCAAGTACCTCCATGGTATGTCTCTCTCAAGTCCTCATGCGGAACCAATCAGGGACCTTTTGCCATTGTTTGGGTTCTCCAAGTCGGAGCCGTTCAATGACATCCTAATACCTCTTCCACAGGAAGATGACGACAGACCTGATATAGGCTGGAACTTTGACCGTCGCTACGACGCCATGTTTTGGCGTGGTCAAACTGATAATGGCGTTATTTCAGACCAGGCCTTGCGCGGCAATCATAAATTTCGGCTCCTTCATATGCTGGGAAACCAAAATCCCGAGGACAAGGTCTCAATGGTTCTTCCAACGGCAAAAGACCCATCAGTATACCGACATGAAAAGGTACCAATTACGGAAGCGAATCTTGTCCTTCCATCGAGTGTCGGCATGAACAATTACACAGGCTGCATAGGCCCCAATTGTGAGCTTCTTCATCAGACGTATCCCATCGTCAACGAAGCTCAGGACCAGGAACCCCTCGAATACCGCTATATCCTCCTCTTGGATAAGGACTACGGGCCGTCACCCGACCTTCTGCGCGTGCTCCGCTCAAAGAGCGTGCCTTTTATCTCCACCATCTTCCGTACGTGGTATAGCGATCGCCTGATTCCTTGGCTACATTTCGTGCCCATCGATACGCGTTATCAGGGTTTGCACACCACCCTGACATACTTTACTGGTACACAGAAGAAAGCATACCTCAACGGCCGCGATACTGACATGAAGGGGTTGGCCAAGGATGGGGCCTGGATTGCACAGCAGGGTGCCAAGTGGGCAAACCAAGCGTTAGGAGAAAAAGATAAAGAAGTCTACCTCTTCCGACTAATGCTTGAATGGGGGAGATTAGTTGATGACAAACGTGATGAGATTGGGACAAGTAAGAATGATAAAGGCGAGCTTGTGAGCTCTCCATGGACCAAGAATCAGAAATGGTGATTATAATGGGTTAATTAGTGGCAAGAATCTCTATCCCATTTAAGCTAATAACCTGTCTGCGTCTTGTATATTTTTTTTCCATGGTCATGAAGGATCACTACCGGAGTAGCTAGTCGCATGTCATGCAGCAGGATGCCAATACGAGTAGTATACCTTTTCGATCATTGAAATATCGTACGAAATCGAACCACGTTGCTCGGGCTCCCAAAGCGTACAACTCACTCAACAGCTAGATTCAAGAATACCGAAGATCACATGAGCGGTATCTCAAAAGGATGCCGATCGACTTACATTGTCTCCATGCAGTCTCCATAAGTTCGAAAAAAGCCAGGGTTTTCGTCATTGAAGGTCTCGATTCGTGGAAGGCAGCAGCCATGATACACATCCAAAAGTCTACAGACTCCGTGTATACTCAAATACAGGCGGCAGTTACGCCGCGGTCATTCCGCCACTGCGGACGCCTAAGAGCGGTACCAGGACGGTCTTCTCGGCCTACGATGAACCGATAAGACGAAAGCTCTGTCCAATCCCGTATGGGTACGGGGCCCAGTCCGGCAAGTGCCTTTCGATATTCGGGAATCAGCACCGGAGACAAGTCCGGAGTCACTGCCTGCCTGACCTTCAACAGCTGTGCGGTATGTATGTAACAGCCCAACATACGGTGATCTGGAAATATGCCAAGCGTCGTGCTAATGATGTGAAATGAAAGGGAGAGCCCCGTCAGATGCCATGGTCTTCAAATGTGTCAGCTTCGTATGTAAATCTAACATCCTCGACCCAATTAATGACAATCGAACTGGTGAAATAAAGAGCATTCGGATTGTTTTTCCGCCGGTTGAAGACGCCTTGTATCGGTGAATCTAATGTGCTTGGTGGAGATCGCAACACCGATTGGCCTATTGTAAAGGACTCAGAGTCACGTCGGGGTCGGTTGCCCATCCGTCAAAAAGGAACATGGTGCCGATGAATCAACGAGTCCTTGCTCAAGCTTGGACCAACAACGAGAACTGAAAAGCGGTTCAGATCTGATGATGTCTCGTGAAAAGATCTCGGTGAAGACCCGGAGCCAGGTTCGACTGGGGTGAAAGAGAGTTTGATGTGTATCACAACACCCTCTTTGTTCTAAGAGGTGGCATACCCACATTGCAGGAATACTGAGACACAAAATGATTCAAGCCATGAATATGGGATCATATATGGGCTTGCTATGCTCATAAGTATGTGAGAGAATGACCGACATACAACTGACAATGTGTGTGGCCATGCGGATGGAGGTCAATTACCGTCTGGTAACAAGACTGGACACTCACAACTGTTCTCAGCATCCACAGGAACATCGCAAACACTTACGAGGTGAGCGGCTTTGCTTCGTAGCATTCGACTTAACCTCGGTGAATCTGTTAACCTGCCCCAGATGCTAGGCCCACAGGCTTCATCAAGAAGAAAAGAAGAAAAGACTGGGCCCTTGCTCTGGTTTGTGAGCATGGGGGCGGAGAATTGACCCAGGACTCGACCAGTAGGGACCCCTGATAGTGATATTGGGCCCTTGGCGTCTAGGTCCCTTAGCTGCCGATGATTTCTCTTCACGAATTCTGGGGTGAGGTGAGCCGATCAAGCACCTGAAGGACAAAATTTCTTTCATGTCGAAGTTGGGCGGAATTCAGCCACCGTTGGTCCAATCTAATCGAGTCGATTTGATAATTGTAATGCCGTAATAGAATTCTGCACATATTCTATGCTTTCCGTATTTAGTGCAAGGCAGCTCTGTCGTGCATGTCTCAAGGAACAGTATGCCATACATAGAGCAGGGTGCGTGGTTAATACTTGAGGTGATAACTAACAATAATTGGAGGAACGGGATGACGGATGATGGACGGTCGGCCATGTGCCTGGGGCTCTGCAGCGAGAAACTGAGCGTTCACTAACAACCGCCATCAAATAACGTGCCTGGTTGACAAATTGAGTTTGTGGTGCCTCTTCCCGAGTTTACAGCCGAACCACTTTGATGTAGCATGGGTACGGGCCACACGTCCTTCTCACCGAACCGGAACGGGGGTCGACGGGCGGCGAATGACAACACTCCGTGTGGTGCTAGTGTGAGTGGTTTCTTTCTCCTTGGATGGCTTAAGAGCTGCTTCTGCAATATGGAGGCGCGCCTATGGAACCAGCAGTCCTAAAGTGTATGGGGGACGATTTGTGGGAGCCAAGCTCTAACTCGCAGTAGTGCGAGTGGTAGGTCCGTGGAGCTGGTCTAGGTGTAAGTGATTAACCGCGGGTAAGTATCGAGCCTCAACGGCATCGAGCACTTGGCTTGTCTCGATATAGGAAATATGGTCAAGGGGGAAGTCGATTCAAATACCACACGTCATATCAAGGCTGGGCCTTGTATCAGCACAGAAGCAAAGTCACAAGCCCAGCGCTGTTTACCATCTCTGTCAAGCTTGACGTAATGAAAAGCTTTGATATTGCGAGTGAGAGAGTTTGGCAACAATGTTTCCAACGTACCTACAAAAAGATTTGAGTAATCAGTAAACGAATAAGAACCTAACGTAAATAGGCTACGACCAAGCAGGCACTGATTAGTTAATTGTTTTTGCTTTGGGACATAAGACAATGACAGTACAAAAGGCCAATTGATGTTCCTCTCAACTACGTAGTACTCATGCAAGCATAGCATGTCTTAGCATAGGTTGCAGCTGCCGATGAGGCTGGCCGCAGACAACCCACCCGCCGGTGACGGAACCCGGTCACCTCAGGGAGGTGGAAACACAGAATGCAAACATGAGACATATTGTCTATGCTTGCAGTCGCGATTTCAGACTCCAAAGATCCCACTGGAGCATAACCTTGAAACTGGGAAGGAAAGGGAAAAAAGAGAATGTTGGGCAGCTTTTCGCTTCCGTTAATGAAGAAAGCAACGGCGTGATGCATCCTAGCTTGTGACGCTGGAAGCCAGGGGAGCTGTATCGTCTGTGCTCGGTGTTGCACCTCCGGTCAAACAGATGCTTTGGACAACGGGTCCTTGCACGGATCTCTTCACAGGGTGCCATAGGCATGCCATGCGACGAACAGGGTTTAGCCATCCATCAGTCCGTGGTACGGGTTACACGCAGACTGTCTGACCATAGACTTGAACTGGGAGATGGTTCCGTGAAGCAGATGGATCTCTGAACTTGATCCAAGCGTAGCACATTTTGATCGAGTTCTTGCTTTGCTGGCTTAAGATTGGCTGATAGATGCCTCCACCAGTTCTGCCTCAAAGAAGATGTGGGTGGTTGCTTCTTTGAGATGTCCCGGGGGGGGGGTTAATGTGCATATGGATCAGTGCATCGTAATCGTTCAGTCTGGTCAGAAGAAGCTTGATGCGGGGGGATTTATACGGACTAGAGTATTGAACATCGCAACCTCTTTCGTTCAATCAAAGGCCCAATATTCGGAGTGATTGACTAGAGCCCTGTTGAGCCGACATCGCCTCGTCTGACAGACATGTTACTCGATCTTAACATGTCAGGTGCCTATAGCCGATGTGCGGTTGAAATCGACGTATTTGGGTACGGTTAAAGAAGAGATGGATCACATTTGAGGGGGTTTCAGTGGGGAGATGGATAAGATGTACTGCCTCCGAAAAAGAAAGCAATTCCGAGGAAAGCCCTTTGCCGATGTGATGTTTGGATTGGCAGGGACGCCAGAAACCCACGTCGTCACGTTACAAGTGTATGTTAATATGGGAAGGTACAATACATTGCAGACAGGGCAGAGCAAGCAAGCAAGCAAGGAAGGAAGAAAACAAGGGTAGCATTTGCCGCCAGAGCCGCGTATCATCACATAACGCTACTGTAGCTTAACCAGTCTAGTGGGATGCAGATTTGATCAATTGGGTTCTGTTGTCAAGATCCTTACTCCTGGAGTCCTGAGACGTTCGAGACTCGAGATTGATTGCTTAAACCATTGTGATGTCAGACGGAAGGTGCTGCCATTTTCTATTTCATACCGAGATTTACCGCTCACCTCGGCCGGGATTTACAGCCGGGTCTAGCCTAAATCGTCTCACCTTGTCTTGGTTCATAAACCTCATCCCGCGGTCGACTTGTCTGTCATTGGCCTTTTGAGAAATGTTGGATTTTTTTTCGTGTGATGATTAAGACATGCATCTTATCTCAGTCTCGGTCGTGAGAAATCCCCAACAAATGTATGTCTCTCAGCCAATGTTTCGGGGTAGTTGCTTCGATTCGGTGTTGATTGTCCATATTCGGCTTCTGACCTCGACTGACCTTGAACCCACCTTACTCCAGAAACCCAGTGACCATCAAAGTCAAGGCTACAGTACTCCGTTTTATATCGTTCCATTTTACCCAATCTCAGGCACCCCCAAATGCAAGCCAATGTATTCCCGGGCCGGTCCCTTACTCTCACCTCAGGTACCTAGTCCATGCATTTGCCGTGAAAAGCTACCTCATTTTGATCTCCCGCTTCCCGGGGAAATCCACTTCCCCTCTGGTGGGCATTGTCACCAGCAGCGCTCCTCTCCGCCGTGCATGATGAGTTAGTACCTAAATGCTCCCGCGCACGCCCCTACCCATCCCACTTTCGCTTGTGAGACCATACAGGCTACTGTCTGATTGGTCGTTCCAAAGCTGTAGCTTTCTCTCCCACGCCCTCCCCTCCGCTTTCTTCACCTTTTTACACCCCACTCTATTCATCTCAGGTCAGTCTTCGCGACGACGGAACACTCTCGGTCTCTTTCTATGGCATGAACTTGCGCTGTCTTTTTCTTGCTCTTGTTAGCTATTTCTCTTTAGCATCCCCTCGATCCCATCTTCATGTTCAAGTGACCTGGGTCCGCTTCATTGCTTCACCGTTACGCTTCACGCTCACCTGAATTACATCTTGAAATCCGTCTTAGTACATCATAGGCCGGCTTTTCGTATATACGACTCCCATCTCGCCTTCAGATCGCCTTGATCCGACCAAACATTTCCTTCGATCCCACAAGCTAGCAGCCGAAACTGCGCGTCTTGCAACGAATTGACGTATCGTCCACTGGCTATCTTGCATCGCGCACCTAGCTAGACGTTGATACGCTTTCGTCTTGTTCAAGGTCCAATTGTGAAGCTCATCGTCGGCTTAATCATCGTTGGTCTGCTATTACCACTCCATATCTCTATACATTACTTGCGCCGGGCCTCACTGCACTCCGCTGCGATCAATTGAATTACCCAGTATTTCAGGATCCTCTATCCATCTGTCTCTGCGTCTCTCAGTTCGCCCCAGGGTGTTTAATATTCTGCCTTACCAACTCAAGATTTCCCCACACAGAGGCCATTCTAAGTTCGCTGTTCACCATCTCGACACCAAGTTGCTTTTGCGAATCTTCCTCTTTCAGCATCTACAGCTCGTTCAGTGCGCCTGCAAAGCTGCGGTTGTCTGTACACTGCTGACGCTTCTATTTGCTGAAGCTGGAAATATTTGGTAGTGGGGTGAACACTTCTTTATTTACGGCACTATCTACACACACATATCAACGCGCCCATCGCTTGTGCAGCCTGTGCCGTATGCTTGTGCCTGCACCTACACAATTGACACACCCACTGGCAATACAGTTATATATCTAAGCAATTGGCTTATTAGCAGGCTTCCTGATCTACGAGCTGTTCTTTCCTACTTCAACCCTTCTTCTCCCTCAAGTTTGAGATAATGGGCGTTTGAATAGTTCTGACACTCATTCAACCTCTTTACCTATCAGCATGAATTCTGTCGCCCACAGCATGACCGAGGCTTCTCCAGCTCCTGCTGGTCCGCCCATACAACACCAACACCAACATCAACAGCCGCAACCTCCACCGTCTCCATCTCCATCGCAGCCGACCTCTATATCCGAAACCGCTCCGACGCCATCCCTACCTTCAATTTCGTCGCCCTCTGCTCAGTCTGCTTCGCTGCCTGCTGTTCTCGCCGCCGCAACAGCTGTCGCATCAGTCTCCGTCCACTCACTTGCGCAAAATCCAGATGAGCTTCCCCCGCTCCGCCAACCGTCGCCGACCTCGCCGGCGCATTATACGTTCGAACAACACCAACAGCAGCAGCAGCACCATCATCCTCACCACAACCTCCACCCAGTTACGCCGCCACTGAGAAAGGACACATGCTCCTCCATCTCAACTCAGGCCACTAGCGCTACCTTGGCCTCCACAGAGACCAATAACACATCGTACAGTGCCGACACCTCTCCTAACTTGCACCAGTCCATTTTCTCTATAAAGGATGGCTCCGACGTCTCTAACAACCGCCGCACGAGCAGGAGACGGACCGGGCCCCTTTCTCAGCAGTCCAGAGAACGCGCTGCACTTATTCGAAAGCTGGGTGCATGCATCGACTGTAGGAGGCGACGAAATTGAAGGTAGGG
>JABEEM010000531.1:0-16896 GCA_013363185.1 Fusarium secorum
GCGCTGTAAGGCTTCTATAAGGCAGCTGTAGCACACCCATGATTGCTTGCATAGCGATTATGGCCCGATCTTTTGCCCTGTGGTTTAACGGCTTGTGCAACCGTTACACAACCCCATCAATCTTCCTTCTGCGATCTCTTCATCTTGTACAAGCCTACAAAATGCCTTCTACTTGCCATATTCCCAGCCGTCCAGCTACATGGACTCTTGAACAGCCGATTTCCTCTCCCCAAGCTGGAGTCGCAGTGAACACTTGCCAGTACGAAGGCGAGTCCAAGTCCGGATTTACCTGCGAGTACCAGTACGAGTCCAAAACTACTGAATCTGAGCCTGTATTCCAGTTTAAGCCTGTCTGTGAATACCAGGCTTCCGACTTTAAGCTCCCCGAGGTTAAGCCTGCCTGCGAGCTTAAGGCTACCAAGTTCTTCTCCTCGGGGTTCACTGCTCCTGAGTTCAACTCTTCTGGTTTCCAGCAGGTGTCTGAGACTGTTGAGAAGAGCGCTCTCACCATGACTGAGAATTATACTGCTCCAGGCGCTGCTCCATATGCTGCTGTGACTCGCTGTAAGTACACCCAGAACCATCTGTCAACTAATTTTCTAATCCATATTCTCTTTCAGCAATCGTCAAGATCGAAGCACGATTTGAGAACAAGATAACCGGCCACTCCATCTGGAAGATCGGAACCGGTCTTCTTTTCAGCCCTGATCTCGTCGTCACTGGTGGCGAGGTCGTATATGATGCTGAGTATCAGCTCGGTCCTGCCACGCAGGTCAAGTGCTACATCGGTTATCGTGGACGCGACTCCTTTGAGATCCAGCCTCGATATGGACAGCGCGTTGTGTTCTCCTCTGAGTGGAACGAGGGTTATAAGAGTCACTCGCGTGACATTGTTTTCATCCAGGTTGCGCAGCCTTTTGCTATTGTCACTGCAAGCCAGGAAACTGCCCCAGAGGGTGAGTGAAAGCTAGCCTATTTCGCTGGCACTGAACTGACGATGTGATAAACAGAGCAGCCTACCGGCCATCAAGAACCTGTTTCCGAGCCTATTCCCGAGCCTATTCCCGAGCCTGTCGCTGAACCCGTCGCTATTCTCGAGCCAGAAGTCGCCGAGCCTGAGATCCCTGTCACTGTATGCGTTGAGCCAGTCGACGAGTTCATCATCCAAGAGCCGCCGTTGCAGAGCCCGGACCCGAGGAGCCCGAGCTCGAACTTCCAGTCCCAACAAGCTAGACTGAGTGCGACTATGAAGTTGTCAAGGTCGACTACACACCCGACACCTCAGTCGCCGAGGAACCCGCAGATGCAATTGATCCCTTCTACGAAACTCTCAAGACCGTTTCCCAGATCGACAACAAGAGCCTCGACATTGAGTCTTCCCTCATCGATGACGTCGGTCAATTCGTCAGTGTCGCTGCTGGCTCTCTCGTCAGCTACGTCGTCGGCGCAGAGACTATCTCTAGCGGTGCAGCAACCAAGCTCGACGGTGTTCCTGAGCGCGCTCTTCTCGCCGAGGCTTCCCTCCAAGCTGTCCTTGCTATTGGGCAATCCGATGAGCTAGATGAGATCATCGCCAGCATGAAGCAAAACTGGACCGCCAATGCTGCCCAAGTCGATCAACCTTCCCATCTTCTTGCACCTTATCTCTCCGAAGCCGCCAAGTACATTGTTGAGTACCATCAGGAGGATGATATCACCCAAGTCTCTGCCAAGCCGCTCAAGCGCCGCAACCTCTGTATCCGACAGTTACCGAACAACGAGAGCACCAAGGCATTTGTCAAGGGTCTGTTTGAGCCAACTCTCCCTCTCTCCGGTCGTCGAGATGTCTTTTCTTCTCTTGGTCCTGTTCTCCGAAGTGCTGTTTCTGCTGTTGAGCAAATTGTTTGTCAGGTCGGAAAGACTACTGTTGAGAACCAAGTTCATAAGCTTCTCCAGAAGTATCAGGGTGCTGCTGCATCCGCTGGCGATGTTCAAGCTACCCGTGTTCTCGTCCAGCGAGCTATCATGGCAGATGCCGCTTACCAGGCTATCTCAACTCTTTCCAAAGAGAAGCTCCAGGTTCTGAAGGTCATTCCCCTCGATGGCACTGGTCCTCATGAAGAGACCCTGTTCGACTGTATCAAGAGTCATTCAGATAATTGGCCCTGTTTGTCTTCACGACGCCAAGCAAGCTGTTCACAAGTTCATTCCTCTCCTTCTCAACCCTTCAACCCAGGTTCCTAAGTCTGTTGTACCCGCTCCTGCAAAGTCCGCTAGCAACAAGTTTGCTCTCCGAGACTATCTTAGCAGCAACAAGGGTTCTGTGAAGACTCTTTAAGTGCGATGCTTGGTTCTGTCTTATGAGTTTGGATAACGCAGTTGGAATGCCAAAGGAAAGAAAACCCAACGGAAAAAATCACGAGTCGACATGAATGAGGCATGAGGCGCGCGCTTGGAGAGTGGCTAAGTAAGGGGAGAAAAATAACAGTGGGTGCTAAAGATCGATCACTATCGGAACCGGCCGCAACCGGAAACCTTCCCTTTGTAGTGCATTGTCATTTCTGTTACTAATTTTGTATTTTTTTTTCTTTCTCTGTTTTGTACTTAGTTTTGCTTAGTTTCTGCTCTTAATCGATTAAACTCTTTATAGCTATTTCCATCTTATACCGGACCCAACTTGTTCTGCAAGCCAGCGGCCAGTCAAGCCAGTTAAATTTGCTTTATTAACGATTCCCGTAAGATCTTAACTGAGGTCCTTCTTGTCTGTACTGCTCTAAGTCTCCTTAATACCCTCTTGTTCGCCCTCTTTTATCTCATTCCCATCCCCATCACCATGGACCTTCTTCGTGACATCTTTTGGGAGAGGAATGATAGGTTGCGCATTAGTATTGATTTCCCAGATCTTGATCCAAAGTAAAATCTGCGTCGCAAGAATAAAGACACCAGCACCCAAGACAGCTACCCAGGCTAGCACTATGATAGTAACAATTGGCGAGTAGATGATAAAGCCCAGCATCCGAGGCTTAAGGGAACTTGGGTATGTGCGATTAAACAGTCCGAAAGAAATTCGCCAGGCAGATTTAATGACCCAGGAACCATGGAGAAGTAAGAGAGGGAACACAGATGTGCAGACTAAAAGGGCGAGATATTTGCGAAATCGTGACGTAATGCGATCCTTGAGCCAAAAGCCAGGACGTGGCTGAGGGGTTGCAGTGCTGAATTTAACGACAGAAGTATTTTTTTCATCCTTTTTTTTATCTTGGTTGTCTTCATCCGGGAATGAATCGACCTGCTTGGCTGACCACCAGCAATTAGCTATGATAAGGACTGCGAGTGTCCAGAAGAGGTCGCTTTTGAGGTACTCGTAGCGGGTGGTGTCTGAGTACCACCAGGACTCATAATGTGAGCAGTGCTTGGCAGTCATCTTGGCGATTGATCCAGATAATGGTAAGAGGAATTGAGATGCATTGCGAATGAGACTGAGGGGGAGGGTTTATTCTTTTATTACCAAGTTTGTGTTTAAGTGGCTGCCTGGAGCATTATTTTGCTTCCCCACATTCTATTGATTTCCTTGTTGTGATTGGCCTCAAATGTTGAGCACTGGGGCTAGTCAGTCAGCGTTGCAGTCAAGGATGATTTACTCCGTAGCTCGCCTGGATTCATAGGCTGATAGGCTATATATTTGACTGCTACGTAATCAAGAGACTTAGAGACTCAGCCCCTCGGCTTTTGGCCAGGCAAATGAATGTAGTATCTCCCGCAACCGAATACTAGTTTCAGCTATCGAATCAACCAAGTTACCAAAGACACTCCCTCCGTCTTCCTAGGCGCGACCTTTGTTACCACGAAGAGGCGCGCCAGACCCGAGACCGATTAAACCTTAGTACTTCTTAGTCTTATTTTGGAAACCCAACCGCCAAGTACCGGTTAGAGCCCCTGCTTGCACTCTGGGTTAGGGCTGGTACCAGGAGGACCAGCCTTAATCTTGATGTTGACCGTGCCACTGGGTCCACTGATATCAATTGATACCTCCCCAGCCTCAGTGTTCTGGTCAATAACCTTGTCCAGGGCGGCGCGAATAATGTCGGCCTGGGAAGTATCAGGAGATTCGGTGCTGCACTCCTTCTTGGTAGCCTCGTTGATCTGGCCCGAGATAATACCAGCTATGGCAACGCCACCGGCGTTGGCGACGAAGGGTTTGTTGAGGAACTCCCAGAGATTGCCACTAGAGACATACTCAGCAGTGCTCAGCCAAGCGCTGTAACCCAAGAGCAAGACGTAGTTGGTTGCTTTGACAACGCATTTTTGGCCAGCCCTGCACGTGTCCTTGAGGTCACGCGATTCAAGTTGGGTGCCATCAGATATAGTGCTGTTGCCGACGAGTTCGTCAATGTCGAGCTCAACGGCAGACCTCTTATGGACTATGTTTGGTCAGCACCAAAGCGGATTGTATCGAGATACGTTTTCCTCACGTTTATCGTCCCACTCATTTTCAGGGACACCTGTGAAGACGCCCTTGGCAAGCTCTTGCCAGCGAACGTTTTTGCCATCGAACTCGCTGATTTCACCGTGGCTAACACCGAGAACTCCTTGGGCTCCAAGAAGACCGGCTACGACAGCGGTGAAAAATCGCGTGTGAAACATAGTGACTAGGTTTGAGACAGTTTTTGAAGGAAAGATGATAAGGTATTGCGATGAGTGATACTGTGTGATGATAATTTCCAATGCTAAGTTATGCCGCAATTGTGCGACTTTAAATAGTTTTCCTTCATGTAAAAGACTATTTTTATTAAAGTGAGAGCTGAATAGAGCATATCACAACGCAATGTCTTGTTCCTAGGTTTCTGTCTGTATACTCGGAATCGCGTTTCCTCTGCCGATCATTATCCTACAGTTTCAAAAGTCATCCTTCGAGAGTTCCTCCTAGGCATCAATAAACTTCTAAGGTTAATGATCAGCCTGCTTCGCCTTGTTTGGTCGGAGCTTGTCCATAAGCAAAGGATCCAGTTGCTCGTATGCAGGGGTAAACGGCCCCCAATGTCAGCACTCGGACGATGAGGGAATTCCCGCAACATGCAGATCAATGACGATCAATAACCCGGAAGGCAGATCTCAAGACCGAAGGATTCATTAAATTTCCAAAATTAGACCCGGAACTTGCCAAAAATCCGAAGTCCTTTTTCATCGAGAATTGAATAGATACACTGACGTCATTGCATGAGGCTGAGGAGCCCTTTTGACCTATAATCATCTAGAGAAGAGGTTTCTTCGCTGCCTGATTATTGATCCTTCGTCAGAGATCATCGAGAAGGAATATTTCAGGATCAAAGGATTTTCTGACCTTCTGAAATGGAAGGCCGGCATCTCCTTAAGAGGCGAATTCTCAGTTTACGGATAGAGACATTGACGTAACTGTCTGAAGATCTGCTGTAGTGTTAGAACTTCCTACGTAATGGTTACTAAGCCTATGGAAGTGTGCAAGTTGAAGGAAGGCTTTTCTATTGAGATAGGCTCCTTGAAAAAGTATTAAAGTCCTTTGTCCACCCACGAATTCAATTCCAAACCATTCTCATCTTCATCTTATCTTTACAGCCTGATAAAAATCATCTACCAACATTTTCAAAACACCTTCATCTTTTATCCCAACTCTTTACATCATGATGTACTCCTTGACTGTCTTGATTGCAGCTTGCACTGCTTTGGCTGCTGGTTCACCCACACGCCCTAACCCCGCTGGTCTTCAGGCTCGTGATGATCTTCTTGGACCAGCCACCTGTCCAGACGGTAACAACTTTGCCCTTAACGAAGAGGATGCTGCTGCTGGCGCTGAGGGGTTCAAGTTGTGGGTTGAGCAGGGTGCTGATGGAAACATTGATCTCTCTGGTAACTTCAAGGGCCAGATTTCTGTATGATATGTCCTTTCCTTCAAAGTTCACAGCTAATCGCGGGATTCCAGAAAACTCACAAGGGCGTAACCTTCTTTGCTTGTGATTACAAGAGTGGAGGAAAGGGCAGTTATATCAACGGCAACTTAGTCCAGTCGGTTCTTCGAAAGGATGGTTATCTCGATAGCAAGTGCGGCAGTGGCAGAGGTGGCTACGAGAGAAGCAACGATCTCAGCATTGGCCGTACCTTTGTAAGTCCAATACTACTCCATTCGTCATCAGCCTATTATATGTCTAACCTTTGAAATCTTTAGAATGGCGACCACTATTGTTAAAGGAAGCAAGTTAGTTACAGCATTATCCCACCTCTATATTGTTCTGAATGGAGTCCTATATGACTCATGAAAAGTATAGAGGGTAATGCTAAGGATATATACTTGACTCGGATACTGTCTTTACCTTAGATATTTATCTGTCTTTACTCAAAATATATAGTGAGATTCTGTATAATTCTTTACTTTAGAGACATCTGTGATCTTGGTTGCCTTGTTATGAGCTCAAAAGCCTTATGTACTGTTTCTGAGATGCCTGCGAAAGGATCTATGACACGGACGGTCTTGGATTTCAGAAAGACGTTTTTTATGCTCAGTGCGCCCGCAAAGACGTAGCATGTGCAATCAGGGCGGCTGAGCTGTTGTACCAATTGTAGCCGCCTTATTGTTAGGACTTCAGAACTCTCCCATCTTTTGGTTAGTCTCTGTGAAGACGGTGGTAAAAGGGCTAGTGGAAGGGTACTCAATGAGGAGGTCCTTTACCAGATGCTCTCTTGCAGCATCGCCAATGGCTTTCGTGAGCCATGCCCAGGCTGTAAGCGTTCCAATTTCGAGGCATGCGGGTATCCCGGACTTCCTGAGGCCTCATGATCACCTGTAAGGCTAAACCAAACCCAGTAAATTAGGTCAAGTATGTTCACTCTTAGCCAAAAGGGAGGCTTTATTTTGAGTTGCCAGTGATTAAGAAGTGGTACGGCGGTGCAGTTAAAAAGAATCGTAACATAGGCAAGTTGATAACATCTAAAGGTGCTGGAATCAAAGAGGAGTCCAAAGGATAGACAGTGGAATATTCAATGGCCATATAAGTCACCATGGGGCCTCTATGCTTGCTATCGCATCTAGAGATATTACCGTCTCTTGTCTAGAATGTCCACTATTGCCTGATGCCCATATCTCGTAGCAATTGCTAAAGCTGACTTTCCTTTCCAGTCTCCGCTGGGAATAACATAGTCAGCATCTGCTCCCCTTTCAAGGAGTAAAATCACAACGAATTTATGCCCCCATAATGCAGCTTGGCAAAGCGGTGTAAGGCCCCAACCATCAACAGAGTCCGGTCCAACCTTGCCCGTTGCCAGGAGTTCACGGATAACACCAACATGACCCTTCTGCGCAGCATATGAAAGAGGGATGTGCCCATCCTCATCCATATGATCAGGATCCGCCTTATACTTTTCCAGCAGCAGTCGGACAACGGACGTCAGACCCTTTTCTGCGGCATAAGAAAGAGGTGTTCTCCCAAAGGGATCAGGGGAATCCGGGTCAGCTTGGCCGATCTCCACGAGAGTTCGAATGACACCTTCGTGCCCGTTTCTCGCCGCATATGAAATGGGCGTGAACCTGGCACTCTCGGCTTCAGCGGTAGATGCTAGACCCAGAGTTGCCCCTTTGGTGATGAGAAGCTCAACAATCGTCTGATGCCCATTCTCAGCTGCGAACGAAAGTGGTGTTCTCCCATTGAAGAATTGTGCCCCGATGAATGTCGCCTTTGCCTCAGTGTTAGGGTTGGCTCCCATATCAAGCAGTAATATCACTGTGTCTTTGTATCCATGCTGTGCCATATGGGACAAAGGCGTACGCCCGAATCTATCTGGTCGGTCAATCCCAACCCTTCCAGTCTCAAGAAGTAGTCTCACAATACCATTGTATCCTCTTGCTGCAGCAGATAACAGTGGTGTAGACATACTATGAAGAGGATCTGGGTTCGCCCCATTGTCCAGTAGCAGCTGGACAATATCCATGTTGTTAGCACGTGTTGCACGGAATAGAGGCGTAAAACCTGGGGATGATGAATAGTCAACCTCGGCGCCCTTCTCAAGCAACAACTGAACAATGGCCTCATGTCCGTTGTCAACTGCGCGGCCTAGTTCAATGCTGATGTCGCCAGGTTCCGTGTCAAGAAACAACCTGATCAGGCTCTCTCGTTTGTTCTCCACAGCATAAGAAAGTGGCGTGCGTCCAGATTTTGACCTTACGGAAGAAGAAGCCCCGTTGGCAATCAAGATATGAACCGCGGCTTCATGCCCTTGCTCTGTAGCAAATGACAATGGGGTACGTCCTGCGTTCTCATTTTCATAATGCCACTTGGGAGCAACTTCGCCGTCTTGAGAATCGACTTTTGCCCCCTTTTCAAGGAGCATGACCATAATGGCTTCATGACCCTGCTCAGCCGCATATGATAGGGGGGTCCTGCCAGTCCGGTCCGTCGAGTCTACCGTTGCCCCCATCTCAAGGAGAGTCTCAACTAGCTCAGCAAGGCCGAAATACGCCGCTATATGAAGGTGTCTCATGAAGAAGTAACCGACTTTAAATCTCCGGAGGGCGTTTCTCATGGCAAGACTGACGGTCGCTTCATCATCCAAGAATTCTATAAGTTCGCGGTTCGAAATTGAAGAATCGCGCCCGTGGTGTCCCCAATTAAGAGCGCTGTACCACCACAGTGGATACAAGTGCCGTGTGGCCATGTCCAAGTCGAGGAAACGGTAGCGTTCATTCTTGCTGATCCACAGATGTGCCATACACGTCCTTGCAATGTCCTGTTCCGTCAACGGAAATAGCTCCTGGGGATTCAGGATAAGATATTCTTGCGCGGTATAATGAACGAGCCGGATGATCCTGCTAGATTCATCAAAAGCCACAAGTCCAGCACAGACAGCGATCATGGTGGACTCGAAGGGTAGGTCCTGCTTGCAAACCATGCGACATGTGGATCTTGTGGCAAGAGCATATTGTAGGTCTTTTATGGTTAACTCGCTCCTAGCGTAGGTGAGCCAAAGGAGAACTCGTTTAGCGAGAATTGCGTGGTCCGGTTCTTGTGACTTGATCCTGGTCATAGTTTGCTCGTAGGCATTGGATAAGGCTTTAGCATTGCCCTTCCTACTGCCTCGCTTGAACATGGCTAACTGGTTTCGTATTTCTGTTTCAGAGACTTTGTAGCTGAGTAAGTTCAGATATATCCGTGCCAAAAGAAACCTGGAAGCTGTTAGCGATAGGTCCTATGCCTGTAAAATGAAAACGCACATTCCGTCTACAGATTCCTGAACAGACTCTATGATATCCTGGCGAAGTTCTTTATTCTGCCGGATGTCAGGAGGCAGCATGTTAAAGTTTCCCTCGATGTATGTACCGATGTCATCTCTGGCTGCGTTGATATCTAAGCTCATGCTGTTCAGGAAGCTGGATCTGATCTCAGAAGAGATTGTTGTGTCAAATCGTGAAGTTGCAAACAGGTTGATGTTGTATTCCTGCTGTAGTCGAGCAAGCTCTATGAGAAAGGACTCCCTAGCGCCAGGAGCACTACCATACTCATCGAGCGCGTCTATTATAATGAATACTCTTGAATGATCAGAAATCACAGATCCAAGAGTAGAGATGATATCTCTCGTAGATGGCCGTGTCCGTGGGATAGCATGGCTTGTGTAGAGAGACCGTAAGCACTCCGGTAGTGACGGCAAACTGGCAGAAAGCTGTTTCAGAATACATGCAAGGAGGCCATCACTGTTTTGTTGATCCTGTCTCTGGAAATTGCAGAAGATGTATGATATACCGCTTTTAGAGTCGCCCGCGAGTTCTGAGCTTAGATGGCCAATCAAGCCTGATGTTAGAATTGTTTTGCCGACACCCGGGATGCCCTGACAAAAGAGAGTTTGCCCAGGTGTCTTCAACCAATTTCGGTACTCCGACCTATCGAGAAGCCAACTGCCAGTTCCTGGTTCTTGAACCTTCTGAAATTCGCTCTGTTGTAAGCCGTAGTCGACTGTCGTGAGCCAGTCGAGTATCTTGATATCGTCCTTTCTGTTCTGACTGGTTCTAATCTCGGCGACATCTTTGCGTGTTTCGGAGACAAGGGAATGGACTAATTACGGTTAGCTGGTGATTGGAGGCTGGGAAAACAGGAACCCTACCATCGTTCAACAAATCTTTCAGGGGACGCTCGCCCTCCACATCAGTTGGCTGGACATACTGTAAGAGCTCCTTCGCAAAAGCCGCGGCTATAATAGCTGCGTGTTCCTGCCAGTCTTTGTTCTTGTGAGAATCGGCATAGTCACATATACCCCGTACGACAAGACAAGGAAAGTGATTCACTAAACCCGCAGCCTCCATTTCGATACAGAGGACTTGTCCCCCGAGGTCTTTGTTGAGTTTGTTCCGTGATGCAGCATCCTTGATCAACTTGTCGCCTGATGCGATTAGACCATAGTGTATGCGCATCTCTCTGTCTTTCCTTTTAATAGTCATAGATCTATCACAAAACCGACAAGGGTCCTGCTCATCATCCTCGCTCTCATCTACGCCTTCACCATCCATGTTGCAAAATGTGGCTGCGACATGATCGTAAGACGATTTAAATAATACGTCTTTGAGAGACTCGCTTCGTAGAGATGCAGATGCAAGCTTTGGCCATTTCTGTTTCAGGTCTTCGAGATACTCCGGTATTTTCGTCCCGACCAAGTTGTGTTGCGTCTCCAGCTGTGTAAGAGCAGTCAACAGTGACTGAGGTGGGTTGTTGAGTGACCCAGTTCGTTCGAATTTTCCCTGGCCATGTACCTTGCCAGCATCCCACTTTACTACTCCTGGATAATCACCAGAGGATGTACCAACAACAACATCTCCCAGCCGGACCTTGTTGGATGGCACACCACCACCAATACCTACCATGAGACCGACTTTGATAGAAGGAAAGGTAGTGACGAGATTACTAGCAACTGTTGCTGCTGGGATATTCCCAATCATACCCTTTGGTAAGCAAGTAATGGCAATGTTGTGAGGACCAACGGAACCAAGAGTATACGTGTTAGTATCGTTTCGGGGCTTCCATAGTGATGGGTGCTGCTTATCCAGCATGGCTGTGGCGGCCGTTAGCTCTTTGGGGAGGGCGCAAACCCATCCCACGGTATAATCGTTATGCGTGAAGACATCATTGTTCTTCCTATGTTGACTCATCAGAGGTTCTGGCCCTGACTTTACGGGTATGCGTGGGTAAATTGGTCCAAAGAGACATATAAAGAAAGGAAAAAGAGGGCCAGCACAGAGCTTACGAAATAATTAGCCCGCGCCATCAGCAGACCCAATTCAAGACCAATCGTAGGCCCGGGCCGTCTTTGCTGACCTGCAGCTTGCATATGAGCCCTTGTATTCTTATATGGGGGCCCCACCGCCTTAGTCTCAAACTGGGGGAGCCTCAGGGACTAAGAAAACATCGGACCTTGAGATGGGTTGTTAAAATAAACTTAGCAAAGGGTACCCTAAGCTTAGGCCAGTTTTACCTAAATATTTCATCGCCTAGGGTCAAGGTGCTGAATTTTCTTTCCTCTACTAGGGGAGATAGCCAAACTGAAGACCGTGACTAAAGAGAGGAAAAGATTCAGGTAAGGAAGCCTAGGTTTAAAATTTTTTTTAATAGCTTGTTTTGGTATCCCCTTTTTAAATCTTGTTTTTCATGCTCCTTGTGGTCATCCTTAGCTTTGCAAGACTGAGCCCGACTGGACTGAAGCTTTTCTAGGTCATGATCACCGTCAAGGTATGAAAGCTTGAGGCTGAGACTTATTGATAAGTATTTACTATTCTCCTCATATGTACCTGAAAACTATATACGATGAAACTTGAACACGACCATTATTTGTTGTCGAATCGCGAAACAAGCACTGATCCACCTAGGCTCTTGGTAGCATAGTTAAGAATACCATAACGATGTCCAGGGAAGAACTGCCAATCATTACCAAGCGAGACAGCGGATCCAAAGTTGGTGAAGCTGTTGCCGTCAGTGCTATAACTGAACACAGCAGATCCAGCAGCACCAGGGCTGATATTAGCGGTGACACGAAGATACACCTTGCGGAAAGAAACGTTGTTTTGTCGAGCTGAAACACTTCCTGTGGATTTGGTAGTCCAGTCAGTGTTCATGCTGAGACCTGTGTTGAAGACTAGGTTAAAGTTGCTTCCTTCACGTTCGATGCCGATCCAGGCTGATGAGTCGCGAAGAACGGCAAGACCAGTGCGATCACCATCAGCCATCTTGGAGAAGTCGATGAGGACTGTACCAGTGCCTTGGGGGCCACGTATTCGATGAGTGAGGGTGTTGCGAGCTTGATACAGGTCCTTGGTAACAGTAGCGGTCTTCAAGGTCAAGCCGTTGTTGACACTAAAGCTCTTGGTATCGGGGTTATGGTTCCACTCCCAATCAGCTCGGAGGTTGGGACCGGTGAAAGTATCAGTACCAATAGGGCTGGGAACCGTGCGCTTAGGGAGTGGGTAGTCATAGTCGCCCCATTGGCCATTGACGAGGGTGATACTGGGGAAGCCATCGCTGCCCCAGGTGATAGGTGCCAAGGCCGGTGCTCTTCCGCCAGGGTACATGTCCACAAAAGACATGTAGTACCACTTGCCGTTGGGTGTATCTATAAGACCGCCCTGGTGAGGTGCTCCGGATCGAGGGGCAGCAGCAAGTTTGAGGTTATCGGCGATGATGCGGAGATCGTAGGTTCCGAAAGGTCCGTTGGTTGATTTGGCGATGTATTGTCCGGTGGCAGGACGTGTCAAGAAGATGTACCAGTTGTTGTCCTTCTTGTACAAGCGAGATCCCTCGAGAGTAAGCGTAGATGGCGGTCGGAGGACAATTTGTTCCTTGACTTCGGTCTTCATGTCCTTGGAAAGCTGGGCAATGTGAAGGTCACCTCGTCCATAGGCAACGTAAGGAGTGTTGTCAGTATCAAAAGTCAGACCAGCATCGTAATAGCACTTGTTGATAGTTGTGATTTGAGACCACGGACCAGTTGGGCTTGAAGCACTGTAGACATAGGTCTTGCCGAACTCAATACAGGCAACGAAGTAGAACTTTCCGTCGCTCTCGCGGTATCGGAGAGAAGAAGCCCAGATGCCCTTGACGTAAGCTCGCTGTCCGTTCTCGAGACTGTACTTGGAGGACCAGTCGAGAACAGGGACGGAATGGCCGATGTGCTCCCAGTTGACGAGATCGTATGATCGAAGAACTGGAGCGCCGGGGGAGTAATGGAATGTCGAAGCGGTCATGAAGTAGGCATCTCCAGCCCGAGTGACTTCCACGTCGGAGAGATCTTCCCAGATAACAGGGTTCGTGAACTTTTCTGCTAAAGCAGCAGCGGCCGAGAAGAGGAGGCCAAGAATAGCACGCATTTTGAAGCCGTGAAGAACTAAAGAGCGTTGACGAGTAGCACTGATTTACAGCTTTTCCCACTGAACTTATAAGAAAAGGACCGATACTCCAATTGAGACTTTTGACATGAAACGATTGGTGCGCTTTAGCTGAACAGGGATCAGCTTTCAGACTTCTTAGAGTTCTCACGGGATTACATGCCTCCTCTAGAGCCACGAGTCGCAGCGCGCCAATGTTTATTACAGGGTTGACCCCCGCATTATGCACGATGCGCCAACTTCAGGCTGAAACAAACGTGGTCAAACAAATCAGCAGACGCTTCATTTAGTCGTCACTACTCGAGTTATTAAGGGGAGCTGAACGACGTATTAGCCTAATTTGGGCGTGTTTTATATGGATCGCTTAACGGAAGATCGGCACTTGCAGCATTCGGCATTTGGTAGATGTCATCATGTCCCCTTTCTGAAAGACGGAATGCCTCTTCCGTTACCCCAGATGAAGCAAGGATACACCAGATGATTTGTGTTCATCTCACCCTTGACTGAAACATGACTCAAAGTGTCTTCTCGTATCCGTGCCAATCAGTTGAGTCTCCGCCGATATGTTGTCTGTTTCTAGTAAATGATTCGCCTCGTTCAGATTATCCCGGTTCTTCTTCCATGAACAGCTGTAGTCTGACGATGCGCGCAAATAAAGCTTCAGTGTCGGTGTTAAATATGGCTTCATGTTCCCATGCTAGTTAGGCGCGCAAATTGTTTGTGGGTATCCTACGAAGACATCATAGCCTATTTGACCAAATATGGTATTCGCTCGTTTATGACTCGTTTACCAGTGCTTAAACGAATTTGAGTTGCGACCTAACCCATACGGGAAACTGAGATCTACATGCCAGCATAGACGGATATTTAAAGGCGGCCTCGAACTGCTTATAACAATCTCATTATAGAATTACTCTTCTTCAAGAGCCTGAGTTGGCAAACATTGATTCACGTCAACAGCTGTTCCGAGACTCTACTCAATATGTGGTTGACCTCCCCATTGCTGTTCGTCAGCACCCTCTTGGGCCTCACTGGCGTTGCTCTAGCAGACAACCCAATCGTCCAGGACATCTACACCGCAGACCCAGCACCAATGGTCTACAATGGCCGTGTCTACCTCTTCACCGGCCATGACAACGACGGCTCTACCGACTTCAACATGACAGACTGGCGTCTCTTCTCCTCAGCAGACATGGTCAACTGGCAACATCATGGTGTACCCATGAGCTTGAAGACCTTCAGCTGGGCCAATAGCAGAGCTTGGGCTGGACAAGTCGTTGCTCGAAACGGAAAGTTTTACTTTTACGTTCCTGTCCGCAATGCGAAGACGGGAGGAATGGCTATCGGCGTCGGTGTTAGTACCAACATCCTTGGGCCCTACACTGATGCCCTCGGAAGGCCATTGGTAGAGAACAATGAGATCGACCCAACTGTCTATATCGACACTGATGGTCAGGCATACCTATACTGGGGCAACCCTGGGCTGTACTATGTCAAGCTCAACCAAGACATGCTCTCCTACAGTGGCAGCATCAACAAGGTTTCGCTCACAACTACTGGATTCGGTAGTCGTCCAAACAACATGCAACGTCCTACTACCTTTGAGGAAGGACCCTGGCTGTACAAGCGTGGCAACCTTTACTACATGATCTACGCCGCCAACTGTTGTTCCGAGGATATCCGCTACTCAACTGGACCCAGCGCCACTGGACCATGGACTTACCGCGGTGTCGTGATGAACAAGGAGGGTCGAAGCTTCACAAACCATCCCGGCATTATAGACTTTGAGAACAACTCGTACTTCTTTTATCACAATGGTGCTCTTACCGGTGGCAGCGGGTATACCCGGTCGGTGGCTGTCGAGAGCTTCAAGTATGGTTCGGACGGTCTGATTCCTGAGATCAAGATGACTACGCAGGGCCCAGCTCAGGTCAGGTCTCTGAACCCATATGTCAAGCAGGAGGCCGAGACTATCGCTTGGTCTGAGGGTATCGAGACTGAAGTATGCAGTGAAGGCGGTCTCAATGTTGCCTTTATCAACAATGGTGACTACATCAAAGTCAAGGGAGTTGACTTTGGCAGCACCGGTGCAAAGAGCTTCAGCGCTCGTGTTGCCTCTAACAGCAGCGGTGGTAAAATTGAGCTTCGACTAGGTAGCAAGACTGGCAAGCTAGTCGGTACCTGCACGGTAACGACTACTGGAAACTGGCAGACTTATAAGACGGTGGGCTGCCCTGTTAGTGGTGCTACTGGCACGAGTGATCTCTTCTTGGTCTTTACGGGTACTGGGTCTGACTATCTGTTCAACTTCAACTGGTGGCAATTTACCTAAAGGATTTATGATGTGGATGGTATGAGAGTTTGCACTTCTTGTAAATAATTACTCTGGCTATAGTATATAACTCTCATTGATTGCGACGAGTGGCTATTAGCCTCAAATTCCCGCATTGCAATATTTCCCACTCCATATCTTCCACACCCTTGGTTTTCATCATCTAATAACAACTTTTTCATCAACCAAATACGATGTGAAGGCTGTGCAGGAGATACAATTGCTGAAAGCTTAGGTGACATAAGGCTGATAGGCAGTACCATTTTGCTGCGCCTCTCGCAACAGTCGCTTGTTGGAGCGGCTGAGCCAGATCTTCATCGCGATAGCACAGGCGCTGGAGGTTAAGCCAAAGGCCATCATACCGATGAAGGCACTGATGTAGCGAGGCTCCTCCTTGGTCACGAACATGAAAGGAGCAGTGAAGTTTCCTAGCAGACTGTGTTAGTTGACATTAGGGAATCGTGATGTAAGTTAACTTACCTATCTGAGACAGAAGGTTGCAAAGTGCAACCGAGGCAGCTCGCTTTTCGGGAGTCTTTGCAAGAGCACCTGTGAAATAGTCAGTACCACATTAAGTAGTCGAAAAGCATGGATCACATACCGCTGACATAACCCATGATGAGAGGATTGGCGATGTACATGCCGCCGACGTAGATAAAAGAAGCTCCGTATCGAGCCTGAGGGTTGGTGGTAGCCAAGCAGACGATGAAACCGGTGCAGGCGACCGCAACAGGGATGGCATAATGAAGACCTCGCTCCTTGACCCTACAAGACAGCTATCAGTGATTTGTGTGATGCATCATATCAGTTGAGACTCACTTGTCAGAGTGCCAAGCGTTGACATATGAACCGATAGCAGCAAAGATATAAGGTGGCGCAGTGAGAACAAGAGCGATGACAGAGCTGTATCCCCAATCGGCAGCCAGACCACGAACAATAGAAGGGTAGAAGTTGGAGAAACCGTAGGCAGCAGAGATAGTGATGTTCATGAGAGTAAGGATGTACCATCCAGTACCCCTCTGCCGATAAGACCCCTCTACTGATAAGCAAAAAAAAAGTTTCCCCATACAAAATGCCCAATTTCACTTACACAGTGCTTGGCTAAAATTGAAGTTATTTACGTGAAACAAGTTGTGTCTTATTGAGAGTTTCATGCTGTTTCGTATTATGCTATTGTTGCTTACGCTATATGGGCGGTTTG
>JABEEM010000538.1:0-31139 GCA_013363185.1 Fusarium secorum
GGCCCCTGTAGGCTAAGGTACATAATCACGCTGTGATGGATGGAAGGCTCACGAATCAATAGACGCCGGATGGTTGGATGAGCTACTGACAAGGACCTGAAGAGTTGCCCGATACCATGCTACATACAGGGAGCAATTGTTAATGCTACGAAGATGGCCCGAGAGTTGGGTAAAACTCCACCGTGAACAATACAAAGAGGTCAACACGAAGCGATCCCCGGAATCAGACCAGACCAGATGGAAGGGATGATGGAATGGGCGATCTGATCGCGCGGCGTCGTTACAGAGTTCCAGAGGGAAAAAGAGATCCACATGCCACGCTGATCGTGACGAAAAGACAAGGGCAGAGCCGCCGCTAAAATCTCGTGTGCATAGAATATGGAATTCTGGTCACCTTCATGCACAAGAGATGAGGCTAGGGCTTTTGCTGACAATGGTTGCGCGCGAGCGAGTTTCAAGTATGTTGTACAGTCTCCGCCCACGAAACATGTCGTGCCAGCTCTTCCAAAGATAGACAGACGGACGATATTAATTAGCGCCAAGACGAGAGCCATCACAACTTGAAACTGAAGCACAAAGACGGGCAGCGACAGATATTGTGTCTGTCCTTGAGTGTAACTCACCGTCACGAAATACACAACCTTCCAACTTGGCTTGCTGATTCGTGGAGTGTCGGAGCATGAAACAAAGTGAGCCTAGACCCTGGCAGCTGGGATCGAGGCGCCTGTAAATTGTCTTGATAGGTCGGTTGCTGGTCCTTGATGAAACGGACCGTGTTTCGACCGGGGCCACTCGGATGACGCCGTCCGAGTTAAAAGAGCGCATTTCTCTCCGCTGTTGTGCTGTGCTGTGCTTTGCTGTCCAGTTGTTTTCTCGCTGATTGTGTAGTTTGACACAGGGAAATAAAAACAACGTGTTGCTAGTTCTCCCTAATGGGTTCGAGAAACAACTTGGGAATGAAAAAATGTCCGTGAACGAGCTATTGAATTATAGTGGTTGATTGACTTACAATGGGTGACTTGCCTCTTCCCATCTTGCATAAGAATGGTAAGTTAGCCGTAGCTTAATTGCTTACCACGTGCTTACCGACCTCTCATTGGAATGGAGGCTGTCAGGCCATATCCACATTCGCATTTAATAACCTATCAAGCTATCAGTGGTCCCGAACTTCTAATTTCGGCATCGTTCATTTGTTTTGTTCCTTGTTATCATTGATGAGTCCCTCGTGTTATCCGGGGTATGCATATTGCACATGTATAACTTCTGAACTTTAATTCTTATATCCATCCATTGCTGTAACCACATTGCTTCTGTCAATACCACTTATTAGGCGCCTTACCCCCCTGATGGAAATCTACGCTTCGGCTAAGCTCACTGAAGACCACTGTCTGTACTGAGTCTAGGGAGTACATAGTATGGTCGTCAGAGGAACTTCGTCATCGTAACTGGCCTCGTAATCCGTGCCTGCTTTCTACGCTTGGACTCTCTGTTGATCGGAAAGTGGGCGATCTGATATCAATACCGACGCACTCCTGAGAGCTTTGTCCTATATGTGCCAACAATATGATAGGGGCATCTCAAAGTCTGAGTCTTCACGAGTCAATGCGACGTATAGGGACCAAGGTTATAAGGAGGTTGTCAAGGATTATCAGGCGCACATGGATATCAATTGTCACCCGGCCCTACGATCCGATCGATTTGTTTGCAATGCTTGTATGTATCATTGGATGCTACCAGTATCATCCCGCCTGTTTACCTCCCTGTGGGTACTATGCACAAGCATCAATGATATAGTTAGCATTGATAGCCAGCATATCATCATCTCCCTCATATGTATCACCTTCGGCATATCCATCTTCACCAGCATTGTTCCAACATCGAAGGGGGTCCTTCAATATACGGTGCATTTGCAGCTGGACAAAACGGTCAATGCATAGATTCAAGGGAGGCAAGAGAACCAAGACTCGTATCCTAAACAGTAAAAAGACTTGGGTAAATTTGATATGAGTTAAGTTAGTTTGGTATAACTTAGTAGGGTCTTAGATTAGCTATTCTTGGTATCTTAATCAAAGGTAAGTAGTCTCTCATCTGTTGGACTGGTAATCAACGAGAAGAATAGCCATGAGCTATTGCCTGTCGATTCTATAACCCTAAAGCTGAACTGTTCACTCTCAAGTATATCTCACCGTTCTAATACGCTCGACAAAGAAAACTATAGGAAAGATGAAACTTGTACCAGGAATGCAATATTGATTTAGATTATCAAAAGGGGAGGCAGGTCGGCTCGAGTCCTCTTTTCTAAATGACAAGAATGCTCATATAAACTTAGATTAGACTTAGGAGACCTTTAAACTACCTATTTTTGGCATCCAAGCTTAGGGTCAGGAGTTTTCTTGCTCCCTGAAGACTATGCAACTGGCCCAGGGCAGATCTTCAAAGGTTATTCTACCAAGGCCCACAGTCTCCGAGTGATATTGCCCCTAATGGGCGGTGGTCTTTCTGCAGCCAGTACTTCATCCATCCCTTCATACATATCAACATCTTCAGGATTTCTAACCTATCCATCTCCCCGATGATACAGTCGGTGGCCAAAGTAGATGAGCAGAAACGCAGGGATGCCGATGTAAGCCGTGAAAAAGTCACCCACTGACCATTGCGAAGGAAAGAAGACAGTGAAGCCGCTGGTGAGCAAAAGAATGATAGAGACAATGACTCCGAAGTACATGCCCCATGGTTGGAGGCGGGAGCGATATGGGGACTCCAACTTATGATGGGTGATGGCTTTGCGGTATCTCACGTAAATTATACCACAGCAGATCCAACTGATATAGCCGGAGGTATTGGTGAGATTGATTAGCCAGTTAAAGACCGTCAGACTACTATTTGACAGGCTGAGGTATGCTAGGCATCCAAGGGAGGCCATATCTATTGCATCTCTTGAATATCGCAGGCGCATTTCCGGCCTTTGCAAGTGAATAAAGATTTCGAGAGGCAGAGTAGAGGAATGCGTTCGCAGCCGTGATCGCTGAAAGGAGGATCAGTGCATTGACGATGCTATCCTGGACAGGGACGCCGACGTTCTTGATGGCAATAATGAAAGGTCAACGCGCAGTCCCAGGTGCTGTAAGTCGGGGATCATTTGATGCGCAGACTACACTATTTCCGAGGACGGAGGGCATGAAAAGAACGACCAGGCGCCAAATGTATCGTCGAGCGGCTCGGGGGAGGTTATAGCGCGGTGATTGCATCTCGCCCGCTGTCACAATGAGTTGTTCAGGAGCCAAGACGAATACGAAGGATGCTAGAACAAAAGACTGAAGCAGTGCAACGAGTCCTCCGGCATCGCCCTCCACGATATAAGTGTTCACTGGACCAGGGTCTTTCCAGTATCGAAAGTAGAGCGCATCTTTATCAGGCCTCCCCCGAACAACAGCACAATTGAGAGAAATATGAGGCCTAAGATGAGGTGAACTTTCATGCCTGCGCTCCAAAACTCGCACTCTCCCTAGACTCTGACAGGGAAGAGTTTAACAATGACGATGATAACATATATGATGGTGATCCACACGGCGCCATTAACCGCAGTTCCCCAATAGTTGATGAGAAGTGTAGAAGCGACGAATTCGTAGGGGATCAAGATGCCAAGTGAGTACCAGTACAGATATCCCATTGCAAATCCCATGCTACGAGACACATATTTGTGTCCGTAGTAGGCCATAGTGCCTCCCGGAACAGGGAGATAAGTTGCAATCTCGGCAATTCCAGCGACGATGCAGTAGATAAGTATAGACGAAACTCCATACGAAATCAGGAGGAACAGAGGACCGCCAATGCGAAGAATCTGGGCGGTCCCTAGGAACAGTGAAGTCTCAATAGCACCCCCTACGGCTATCATCTGCGAGTGCCGAGGCTTGAAACCACGGTATGTATCTTCGTTTCTTTCTGGGTCGGAGCTACCATTTCGAATGGTTTCAACTTCACCAAGATGACTTGAGGACTTTTCTTGCTCATCCCTGGCTTTGAGAGGATGTGGCCCCGGTCTCGTGAGGGTAGACTCTGCCATGGCTGGAATGAATATTGATGCACCAACGAGACAAGGCTGAATAAAGATTTAAGAAGAAAATAGGAGTGTTTTGCAAGACATGGAAAAGGGAACCTTCTTGCTCATTTTCTATTCAACAAGAACACCCATACCACTAACTGCCACACAAGTCACCCCAAGCGGCCATGGCATGTAATGAGGGTACCTTGACCAATAGAAAGTCACGATGCACTAATAAAACTACTACGTACTGAGGTAGGTATCTTCCATTCATGAATAACATGAGGTAGGGCAAGTCGATAGCGAAAGGTGTCCGTCGTCTTGGTTTGGTACGACCATCAATAACATGGTAGTCTTCACTTACACGGTCGGCTAGCAAATTACCTATCGCCGGTATATGGAGACTTGCAGCGCGGGGAAGTGTGGAGAAACCTTGTCTATCAGTAGTTGATAATCTGAGCCTTTCCACGCCGTTAGCGCCGCTATGAAGCTCACCCGGCGCCAACGGCGGGATTTCATGAGGGGGCTTCATGATAGGTAGGTTCGGGATTGATTCGGAGACTGATACGAAGTGCCTAGAGTATCCTAGAAATCAAGTAGGGCGGAAAGATAGTTGATGATATGTCGAATATATCTAGCAAACCTAGCTCTCCAAGATTCAGATCTGGCATCTAGCAACAGACCATAAATCTCAACTATCCAAGATGGCTCACCCTTTCGCCTCCAACTCGAACATTCTCCATCGTTCATTTGCTCATCAACCTGAAAGAGTCGTTTCTGCCTCAGGTGTATCTCTCTTTCTCGAGTCTGGTCGTGAAATCCTTGATGCTTCAGCCGGACCAGCCGTATCATGTCTCGGCTTTGGACGTCCATAGATTGCTGAAGTGGTCGCGGACCAGATGAACCAGCTTCCTTATCTCTACTCTGGCGCACGTTTCACTTGCGATGTGACCGAGGAGCTTGCGTCGATGCTTCTGCAAGGGCAACCCGGTGGCCTGACCAAGGCCATAGTCGTCAACTCTGGAAGCGAAGCCACTGATGCTGCTATCAAGCTCGCAACACAATACTGGCACGAGCGAGGAATTCCCCAGAAGCACCATGTCATCGCAAGAAAACAGAGCTATCATGGAAACACGATTGGAGCACTCTGCGTTTCTGGCCACAAATCTCGAAGGTCCATGTACCGCCACTGGCTCTCTCATAATGTCAGCTTCGTTGACCCCTGCTTCGCTTATAGGCTGAAGGGTAACGAATCCGACGAAGATTATGTCAAGCGACTGGTAGATCAACTCGAGGCAGAGATTCTCCGTGTTGGGTCGGAGAACGTTTCTGCATTTGTGGCTGAGACTGTCAGTGGAACTACTCTAGGTTGCCTTCCTGCTGTACCTGGATACTTCAAAGCTGTTCGAGAAATTTGCGACAAACATGATGTCCTCTTGATCTTAGATGAAGTGAGTTACTGCTGACTGTCCCGATGACCATAGTTTCTAATACATATTAGATTATGTGCGGTATGGGGAAAACCGGCACTATGCATGCTTGGGAACAGGAGGGCATTTCAGGGCCTGATATTCAGATGATAGGAAAAGCTCTTGGTGGAGGTTTTGTTCTCCTATCTGGCGTGTTGCTTCGCAATAAGATATTCGACGCCCTCGCAGACGGATCTCAGGGATTAGCCCATGGACACACATTCCAGGTAAGCTTTATATGACAAGAAGTTGACCTGGAACTGGCTGACTTTCTCAATAGGCTCATCCAGTGGCTTGCGCTGCAGCCCTCGAGGCTCAGCGCATCATTCGTGATGAAGATATTCTCACTAACGTCCAAGAAATGGGTAAAGTCTTGGAGATGCTCCTGCGAACAAATCTTGGACATATGGAATATGTCGGCGATATCCGTGGGCGTGGTCTTTTTTGGGCTGTTGAGTTCGTTCAAGATCGTCGCACAAAAACACCCTTCCCAGCAAATATGAGACTGTGCCACCAGATCGTGGACAAGGCGCTTGATCTGGGCTTGAATATTTTGGGAAACTTGGGTGAAACTGGGGGTATCCATGTTGATCATGTCATAATGTCTCCCCCATATGTGGTAACTGAGTCTGAAATGGGGCGGATGGTTGCCATTCTACGGGAATCTATTCAGACTGTGATGTCTGAGGTTATTGATATTCAGGGGGCGCGACTCTAAGCATGCTTCAAAATAGGTAGTTCATTCGTTGCAGTAAAAGTTTATCAAAACCAAACCCGATGTCCGTTCAGATATTGTAAATGGCTATCAGTCTGTCTAAGCTCCATGGATGGGCCCTAGCCTTTTGAGAAAAGAGATTGGTGCGGCCCATGGCTGTAACCACCAAGATAACTAACAACTCCAATCAATTTTGCAGTATTACAACATCTTTCCTTGTGCCTGCTCCTTTCTGACTCGTCGTTTATTCGATATCTGCACTATCAAGCTCGGCCAACGATCTACCCCAGGATTAGCTTCCCCGCATAACCCCACGTTACCATCTTCAGATTAGTCTCTCCCGCCCATAGCGCCGTGCATGAGGGTCGTTGATAACGGGATGTGACCCGAAACTTTCAATCTTCAATATTCAATCTTCTTCACTAATTCTCTTTCTTCATATCACCGCCCATAGCGCTCTTGGTCATTTCAAAGCTTACCTAGGCTCCTTGGAGAGTAGAATCGGATCAAGATTTTGAGTCCCTTGAACGAATCACTTAGAACCCCACCTTTGGCTTCAACTCGGAGAGGTGGCTATACTCGACAGAAGCGTGGATGTCTAACATGTAGTCAACGGTATGTCGAGGGTCTCATGCATCAGTTAGGTCGCAGTTCTAATCACTTCCAGAAAGGAGAAATGTGATCAGCTTTACCCTATCTGCAGTCACTGTTTGCGTCTCAACCTAGTTAGGCAAAGCCGCAACTGAAGAGTGACTTGAGAACGAAGTGAGAAGGGCACCTTCCGGCTTTGCCTCTTTAAAATGAGGGCATTAGAGTTTGCCAAGGAATCTGCTCTTCGGCCATTGGACAGATTTAGTCGATCAGTTCGGCCATTGGATGATGGATGACCCACAGGGTCTTTCCTAAAAGTGAAGCTATTCGCAAAATCAAGGTAAGAGACAGAGGTCAAAGTACCGATCGATCAGTCAGTCAGTCAGCTAGTCAGTCACCTAATCAGATAGTTAGGAAAAAGGTCCTTCCGGAGCCATAGGCGACGGATTGGGTTGCCCTCCGCTTGAGGAGGCCCCCGGCAGGGTCCCTGAAGGGTCGCCGAAGGCAAGCCGGCTGCAGGCCCCCCCGGAGGGTAGTCATGAAAAATCCCCTCTGTGAAGATCGAAGAAAACCTCCTCTATCAGAAGAAAATTCCCTCTTTTGGCACTAAAGATAGCTTCAAGAAGAGGCACAGCAAGAAGAAGAAGAAGAGGTATAGCAAGAAGACCGTGGGGTCAAGCTAGGAGGAGGCATTTGCCTCGCCTAGGATGACAGCAGGCTGTCAGCATCAGGGTCTTGTATGCAAGCGTGAACCTCCACGCTCAGTGCTACCCTTACCTGGGGCGGCAACGGGAGGTTCTGAAGTGACCGAGACCAGAGTTATGAGAACCCCGAGCATAGACCAGCAAATCAAAGAGGTCGCGCAACTATGTCAACCTCTTGGACTATCGCTGGAACCTGGTGACGCCAACTCGAAAAATCTTGTGGGGAGCAGACGATTGATGCTGCGTTACTACACAGTGACTCTTGCGTTTCTACTGACCACAAATCTCGAAAACAACTCTTTTCTCTCTGGTATGTGCACTGAACACTGGGTGCCTATCCAACTTCATCAGCTTACCTGAAAAGTTATCCTTCCCATGGCCTTCGAATGCCCTGCCCTGATGTATGCCATCTCAGCATGGGCTTCTTCCCACTTAGCATTACGCGACGAGAAGTTCAGAGCGGATTCGCTAAGGCACCGTGGACATGCTTTGGCTCAGCTTCAAAAGTCAATGAAGCAGAGTGAGCTATCAACTGAGATGTGCCTTGCTGTGACCATGGTCCTCTGTTCCATGGAGTCAATATCCGAGGCTATCGATGCCTGGTATCCTCACTTGAAAGGCGCTGCTGCTGCATTAGCTTGGCAGTCACAGGATTCTCTCGCGGAGGTAGATCCGAAGCGAGCTGTTCAGGCTACCTTTGAGGGGAGGTGGCTTCTCCGCAACTTCGCCTATCATGATATCATGATGAGTGTCTCGATGGATTGTCGTCCATTAATAAGGGGGTTCTACTGGGCCTCAGAGGATGACACACTTGCAGATCCCTATTTTGGATTTGCGTCGCGGATACTCTATCTCATCTCCGAGACTAGCATTCTGAATGCCGACTTCGCAGAAGCAGAATTGGGATCACAGACCCGCGGTTATAGTTTTGCTGAACGCTTACAGAAGATAGAAAGTGAACTCCAGAGTTGGGTTTGCCCTGCGGGCCACGATGATCCACCGCTAGCGTTGCTTGGTGAAGCCTACCGCAACGCGGCGCTCATTCATCTTTACCGAACCCTTACTCGCTACATTAAAAGCTATTCTGACATTCTGAAAGCGAATCTGAAGGCTTGTGTAGAGTTGATATGTAAGCTTAGCAGACAAGTGTCAGAGGGTTGCCTCGTGGAATGCACCCTCCTTTTTCCCCTTTTCATGGCAGGAGGAGAAGCCCACGAGACAAGTGAGATAGAAATTATTAGAGAGAAGCTTGGCGAGATGATAAAGTGGCGGAAATTCCGAAACGTTGAAGCTTGTCTCGATGGCCTTGATGAAGTATGGCGGCGAAGAATGGATGGATCAAGGAAGGAAGACCAAGACAAGGTGGACTGGCCAGGTGTGGTGAAGCAACGGGGCTGGAAGCTTTCCATTTCGTAGTTGCGAAGTTCCGAATCCCGAGAAAGAGCATCTTTACCTCTTCCCGTTGAATACAAGTTAATTCCTGGAAGATATGTCAGCCGCATACGACCTTCATTCAATCAAAGCTCCACCCCCGATCTGGGGCCGCCGCTGGCGCCAGAGTTTACGCCATGCGGCTTAACGACATGCACTCTTATCACCTCACTGCTTCTGCATTAGACTTTAACTGTAAGATACATAACCGTCAACGTGTTGAACGCCTGGTGGTAAAAGGTTATAAAACACCAGCTTGTCTCTAAGCTCCTCTCACCAATACAAACTAACTCTCCCTTCTCATACCCGAAGAAATCTTAACAATCACCAAGATGGCTACTACAATGCAAACTGTCACCACGGTGGCATATACCTCGAATAAAGGAGAACTCAAAGAACGTGCGGATCAGGCCGCTGTTCCATATCGAGGTCCCCGTCTTCCCGCTGTTCCTGACGACCTTGTCGTTCCAGGAATCTTCGACTTTGAATGCGACGAGCGTCTCTGGGTCCCACAAGCACCAGACGTTTGGTTTCGACCTCTTCTTCTCTCCGTTTCTTGCGGCTACTTTGATCGAGTCCGGAGATCTGGTATCCTCTCGCGTCATCGCCACGCTGGTTGTGTGCATGCAACAGTTCTCAACGGCCGCTGGCATTGTCTAGAACAGCCGTGGTGGGCAATAGAGGGCGGTTACGCATTTGAACCTCCTGGAGACATTTATACTCTCGAGGTTCCGTAGGATGTGAAGGAGATGATGACCATGTTTCATGTCTCGGGGGCTTATATCTATGTTGACCCTGATGGCAATCCTGTTGGCGTGGAGGACGTTTTCAGCAAGTTGGACAAGGCACGAAAGCATTATGAAGCTGTTGGACTCGGGGCAAGCTTCACAGATCAATTTGTGAGATAAAAGAACAGTTGAGCAATAGAGAATAGTTTTAAATACGAACGGTTCTGTTCGATTATCTGGCCCAAGGTTTTGTTATGTCCTGGGCTGCACTATCAGCCTGCTGTATGGTCTAAATCGATAGCATATCACTGGAATGAGGTAAGACTTTCATCGTGCCTTTCTTTATTAGGCGCTTTTAGATACTTAGATCTGATATGCTTAATAAATTTCTTGGTTTAAGGGCTTATAAAATTGAAAATTAACATAGTAGCTAGTAATTATTCTTTTTCTTAATTACCAAAGTAATACAAAACAGACCTTTGACCTCTAAATTGATACAAGAGCCTACTAAGTTACCGATATAAAAGTCACATTTAAGTCTTATGTAACTCACCTAAGTTCTTTCCTCATTGAGGAATGAGGATACCATTCTATATGTGTTTGTGTATGGTATTATGTATTTCACTTTCTTACCCTAGGTCAAGTCGATCCAATCAACCGCCTTATAAAAGAAGAGCTCATGTGAGACAATTCAAATACTTACAACTATCAATCGGACCTTTGATATGTATCCTTCTTCATTGGATCCAAGTCTTTAGTTTTCTGCCATTCTCTAAAGGCAGTCTCGATTATGACGTGAATAGAGGCAGCAATGTCGGCGTTTGCCCCAGTATAGTACAAATACAGACGTTGTAAGAAAAGAAAAAGCTATGACTTAACCTTCTCGCTCCTTTACTTTCTCACCTCCATAAGAATATCGTTTTCTGATATATTATTCAAGTTTTATACCAGGCAGGATCTCATTCCACGGAAACTTGACTATTTTATTCTCCTACCAACATAACCAACATTTCCTCCATATTAAACCGAGCTCGCAGCGGCCATTTGAACCCCGCATGAACAAGTGGCTCACTATCTCAAACCCCGCATTTGCCCGCCTAAAAAATGTTAGTGCCGTACTAGTTACCCTGCAACTTTTCATCACACAACTGGGAGGGAATTCATTCTTCCCCCACGATCACGACATTAGCACGACATCGCCAACGCCTTCTTTGGTGTTCAATTGATTTAAAAACAGACAAAAGCGAGAGTTGAAGACACCCACAGACGAGCAAAGACGGAATAGCCTGCGAGAAGTCTCGTCACTGAGCCAATTGACTGCGTCTCATCCCAATTCTCATAGCTTGGTGACAGCCTCATTCTCAAGCAAAACACTGCAACACAACGTTTTCAAAGACCTAACCATTCTTGGCATACAAACAAACCCTAAGACTCGGGGCTGAAAGTGTAGTCACGCTTCACCAAAATTCCGTTAGACGCCGCATCAAAAAATCTCAGTCGATCCGGTGACACCGATCATAACCAAGGTATCATGACCAGCCAACGCAGACCTGTTGTCAGCTTCCTCGGCCCAGTGGCCTCATACACCCATCAGGTAAAGCCTATCCTATAGATGTCCCCTATAGCGACGACCGCATGACACTAGCCTTGACTGACCTGGCTCCATAGGCTGTCCGTCAGGCCTTTTCTGAGTCAACATGGGAATTCTCGCCTGCAGTTACTATTGATGGTACGTTCTAGTCAATGCACCGCAGTCGGGATGTCCGTACTGACTTTCCTGGCAAAGACGTATTCAACCAGGTCCAAAGTGGCCAGGTGCAAGCTGGTGTTGTACCGTTTGAGAACTCAACCAATGGTTCTGTGAGCTTCACTTTGGACAACCTGGCTGACAGAACGAACCATTATCCGGATATCACTGTCGATGGCGAGACATACGTGGACGTTCACCATTGCCTTGTTGGTCACAAGAGCCCTGTACCAGCTGTCGAAGACATTGCTGAAGGGTCCGGTACTTGCACCCCGACGGCGACAGACCCGTCACCTTCAAAACTACGGTCTAGGCCCCTGGCGAGCCTCAAGCACATCCAACGCTTATATTCGCACCCCCAAGCATTTGGCCAATGTACCGCTTTCATCTCCACATATCTCAAAGGTGTCGAAATTTTCGAAGTCAGCTCAACTAGCAAGGCAGCTGAAATTGTCAGTAAGGACACAACGGGTACCTGGGCCGCCATCTCAAGCGAGCTCGCCGCTAAACTTCATGGTCTTGATTTTCTGGGAAAATCGATCGAGGACAGAGAGGATAACACGACCCGTTTCTTCGTGATTGGTAAAAGTGCTGCAGGCCCGAAGGATCTTGAAAAAACTGAAAAAGCTGTTGCTGAGAAGGGAAGCAAGTCGCTTGTCTCTTTCACAGTACCTCACACATCACTTGGGGCTTTGGCGGATGTGCTGAGCTGCTTCCGAACATTCGACATCAACTTGACCAGTATAAACACTCTACCAAGCCTTGTGAAACCCTTCCAGTATATTTTCTTCATTGAATTTGAAGGTCACAAGTATGTCGATCCTCAGGGCCGGGTCAATGGTGCGCTAGAAAAAATCAGTCGTGTGGCCGAGAGTTGGAGGTGGCTTGGAAGCTGGGAAAGATACATATAACTTTACCAAAAGCAACATACGAATTATTCACCAATTCCATGATATACGTGCATTCAATTTGACGACTAGCAATACCTCTTGCATACACGCGATGCAAAAGGCAGCATGAAGAGTCGCGACGAACTCCCCGTGGAAACAGAGCAATAGCTCTAGAAGCTTTGGAGAACTCCCCGTGAGCCCAGTGGGGCTGATTGCGTGCTCTCTAATGTCGCCCTGGCAGGTCTTTAGCAGGGCCTGGGCGCATTGAAGATCACTGTATTTTCTGTACCGCCATCGGGCCGTCCCACGTCAAAGACAAAAGCTTTGTAAACGGAACATCGGTCGCTTATCAACGTCTCACTTTTACATTACCTTGATTACCTTATGTGTACTTGCAACAAGACCACCACCACGATGTCCTCTTGTGCAGGGTGACACCCATGGGAAAAGAGACGCCTCCCCCACTACCCGGGATACGCGAACACGTTTGCCAATGCTGAGTTTACGCCATCAAATCCAATTCAGGCACTTGCAGGACACAACTCACAGCAACGGAAAAAGACATGCGTTTTTTGAGATTCATAGGATTGGCCTGGATCAGGCTTGACCCAGCCGCGTGGGGCAGGTCGGAGGAATTGACCCTTGGGAAAGCTTTACAAAGTGGCTAAGGGCAGGGATTAAAAAAACGAAGGGCCCGATAGAGCCTTGGGGGACTGTGGGATGGGTTCAAAAAGCATCAATGAGGAGCGAGAAAACTCGGATACTTGAGAGATATCTCGTCTTAGTTGCCCCAGCGGAGACCACTATCGACCAACATGACGTACACGCCGCATGCGCAACACTCAGAGGGAGACCACTAAGGGTCGTTCATGGGCCACACGCCCAGGTTCAAGGTGGAAGGATCTAACCGGGTTAGTAATAGCCTACGGACCATCGCTTCAGCAATTACCATCGGGCGATGGTCCGGAAGCTCTCCAGCAAACTCTGTGAGTACTCAGGTACTGTGTGCTGGGCGTCTCGAATACCTTTTAATGGCTTGATCTGCTGTTTCGTGTCCTTGGAGATTTACTCTTCTTCTCATCCTTTCTGCTCTTCCTCCAGCTTAATGTTGCAGCGACAACACTTAACTGCTATATCTCCCTTTTACTCTTGGTTCTTTATCCCAAAATGGCGCTCCGCCCTATCTTTACTGCCACGCACCCACGTGCATGCTCTACGGCCTTTGAGCGGGTACGTTTAGCCCCCGAAATCCCAAGATCATGTCGTCTTCCCAGTATTGGAATTGTCATGATTGTGCTCTCTGCCATAATGCTAACTCTGGTTATTTGACAGGTTTTCATGGCCCGCCGCGATATCCTAGAGAGTGTTCACGAACCTTTTGGAGATGCCTTCTACTATGGTCCGGAGATCCTCAGTGATCGTTTCAGAAACGACACTGCCACTCGCGAGCAGAGTGGTTTCTCGCAAAAGACCTACAAAGACGTCCTCAACGAGGTCATGGATGCGGGCAAAGATGTTAGTATAATCTCCCCTCCATTCTCATCATGGTTCATGCGATCGTCCGAACTCCCCGAACTCCCCGTCACTCCCCGCCTTCTCGAATGAGGGGAACTGCAAGCCAAACAAGAAACATGTGCCACGGCCAAGGTTTTTTTATCTGCAGCATACGCTCAATTGACACATGGTGGTCATGAATGTGCATACCAATGTTACATGTCGTATCCTTATCATTCTATCGCCATTGGCGGGAACCGCGCCATGAGAGACTCATCAAATTGATGCAATGTACTAACACCTCCCAGGGCAAGCGAATCTTCATCAAGGACATGGCCTACTACCTCATGGCCCCAGACAACAAGCCTACCAAGGTCGCACCGTCTCTGGGAGAGGAAGAGCCTGGCAACCCAACTGTTTTGCCACTAGAGGTCCTGAAGCAATTCCAATTCACCTTCCTCATCCGCCACCCTCGCCGAGCTATCCCCTCATACTACCGTTGCACGGTGCCGCCTCTGGATGAAGTCACTGGTTTTTATGACTTCATGCCCAATGAGGCCGGTTATAAGGAGCTCGTGCGTTTCTTTGATTTCCTGATCAAGGAGAACATCGTCGATAAGGATAACCTCGTCGTTATCGACGCTGATGATCTTCTCGATAACCCCGAGAAGACCATTCGCCTCTACTGCGAGAAGACGGGCATTGACTTCAAGCCCGAGATGCTCGAGTGGAATGACGAAGATTGCAACTATGCGACCATTGCCTTCCAGAAATGGAATGGCTGGCACAACGATGCTATCAAGAGCTCGGCTCTGAGGCCCCGTACTCATCACCAGGTACGTCAAAACGATATCTTATAATCGCACCCTTCCCACTATCCCTCCACCTGTTTGTCTGCAACAACATCCACTGTTCGTTCGCGCTTCTTGTGGTAGGGTGAAAAAAGGCTGACATTGCTAACTAAAGAAGACGATGACCACCGAATCAGAAGATAAGGAATGGACCGCCAAGTATGGTCCTGAGGCGCAAAAGGTTATCCGCAAGACGGTCGAGGACAACGTAGCTGATTACGAGTACCTGAAGCAGTTTGCGCTACCTATCTAACTTAATTAGCTATGTGATCGCTCTGCTTTTCCAGGGTTTGCCTTTTTCTCTCTACGGTTTGGACCTGTTCTGGCGTTTCCGCCCTCTGTCAGATTGGACTTCTGCACCTGGTGAAGAAACGGGGTAATGAATGATTTATGAGTGTTTGGATTTGGTTGATAGTACAGCTATTATGGTACAGCGACTTTGGCATCACGCCACATGATGAATATATACATGCTCCTTCATCTACAAACGTTTGCCAACTGTCTGAGGAATGTCCTTTTTAAGTCTCTAGACACTCGATGACACACCTTTCCATATGGTCCAACCCGATGGAGTCCAAAATACACATTTTATACAATGGAGGTAGAACACGTATAATAATGACTGAAGTGGGAGGGCCTGGGTGTTCGTGGAAGACTCAATCTCCGACCCAACCACCTTTTACGCCATCTCCTGAGGCTTTTTGTTCATTTTAATCCTCTCTTGGAGTTCTTCATTCAGCCACTGGCTCCGGTGCCTTCTCCTTCTCCTCCTCCTCCTTCTCGGGCTCCTTCGAAATGTAGCTCGGCTTTTCGAACAGACCATGTGTAACGTTTTCAGACCACTTCTGGGCGTACTCCCTGTCCTGGTCGTTTGCCCAGCTTACCTTGACATCCAAAAGTTTCTTCTCGGCGCCCTCGGCACCTTCTGATAGAACGATTTTGTTACCGCGGCCAGCGCCGCTCAGAACAGACGCTATGTCGGCAATGGAGTTTGGCTTCTGGGCGTTGAGAGCAATGCCGCGCTCCTCTCTGGTTCGGATGGGGCGATGATTCATGTTACCCTTCTCCTTCTGCTGGGCCACTCGCTTGCGGTCGGCTTCACTGAACTCTTCGGGGTTCTTATATCGGAAGTCGTTGTCCCATGCTACCTCGTGCAGGTGCTTCAATTCGCGCAATTTTTGAAAGACAGATCGACCGATGGAACCTTGCCCGGCGGGGAAGGAGATATGTGCGAAGGGAGACCAGTAGTCTTTTCGAAGTTTGGCGGGTTTTGTCTTTTTACCATTGAAGGGGAGTTGCTTAAGATCGTGGAAACCCTACGACATCAAGTTAACATATAAATGCAGCTTATAAGAAAATTTATATGATTGAACTCACGTTTAGCGTCTTATTAAAGCTGTAAATAATTTGGTTCGTTCTTCTGTGGCCGAATACCCAAATATCCTCCCCATGTCCCTCAGGTGGAGGGAATCCTCTGCCATCCTTCTTCTTGCCGAAATGGCCGTGTCGCACCCATATCCGTACGTAGCTGGGCAATTGGCCCAGTCGAGATGTCGGTGCTGTGTTCATGGTCGCCCACTGTGAAGTTGAGATGGCCTTGATACTGGAGACTGATGGGAAAAAATGCCAGTATCGCCGGTTCAATCACGGACGAGCGTACGGTCACGTGATATTGGAATTATGAGTTGGTCGACTTCTATTTTGGGGCTGTTTCAATCTACAATCATCTTAACTTATCATTTAAACTATCAAACCTGACTGTTATCATCCATCGTTTGTGCTTAGACTTTGTGGTATCAAAAGGCTCCCACGCAATTGAAATCTTTGTCTTTCTGGCCGTTTCCCCTCGAAGCCTGGAAGTTGGCAACTGCAACTAAGGAATCCAACAGTCTTAGCTACCATTTTCGGAAAGGCATAAGCAGATCAGACTGACAACACCAGCTGATAAGATAACAAGAATATAGCCAATAAGCTCTCAGCATGGACCTTCCAGGTTTGACCTTGCTCCAATGACGTCGAAGAATCCGGAAGCTGCCAGAAGCTGATGGGTTGGGCTGGAGGTTTCCATGAGCTTGTATTCAATGTTACTTGATCTTGCTGGATGCTGCCATCAAGATCTCGATACTTCATGTCGGACGATATCCCCCGCCAGATGCTTCTATGGAGTGACTTAATTATTCCATCAGATCCACCCAATTCGTGAATAAATTCACCTCTTCATCCTCGGACTTCCGGATCACTTTCTTTCTTCTCTGCATTAAAAGTACAGGAAGCAACTATACCCCACAACATCAAACGATACCCAATCTTCCCAAGTCAGAAAACCTGACATCGCCCTTCTCTTACATACTACTTTAATAACTGGGCAACACTACTGTACGACCTATACATACACAAATAATTCTCTTGTTTCAACTATCTTTTACACTCTCACTACAACACCGCAATCATGAATAGCCGCATGGACTTCACAGACCGTGCCCAAAAGGCCGTGGAGGATGCCATGGCCTTGGCTGAACAATACGGCCACTCTCAGCTTGCACCGGTTCATCTCGCTGTGTCTCTGCTCGACCCTCCCCCAGACCCTTCAAAGGATCAACAGAACGGTCCTCCTCCCACAAGCACACTCTTCCGACAAGTCGTTGAGCGAGCACATGGCGATCCTCAACTCTTCGATCGAGCCCTCAAGAAAACCCTCGTTCGACTCCCAAGTCAAGACCCCCCGCCTGAGCATGTCTCTTTGGCACCTCAGTTTCACAATGTGCTAAGAAAGGCCATGGAGCTGCAGAAGGTACAGAAGGATACATACATTGGCGTGGATCACCTCATCACTGCCCTTTCTGAGGATTCAACCATCCAAGGACCTCTCAAGGAAGCCAACATTCCCAAGCCCAAACTGGTACAAGAAGCAGTACAGGCTATTCGGGGAACAAAGCGAGTCGACAGCAAGACGGCTGATACTGAAGAGGAGAATGAGAACCTGGCCAAATTCACCATTGATATGACTGAAATGGCCCGCGAGAAGAAGATCGACCCCGTCATTGGTCGAGAGGAAGAGATTCGCAGAGTTGTCAGAATTCTCTCTCGACGAACCAAGAACAACCCTGTCCTGATCGGTGAGCCCGGTGTAGGCAAGACCACAGTCATTGAAGGACTGGCACAGCGAATTGTCAACCGTGATGTTCCTGATAACTTGAAGTCATGCAAGCTCCTTTCACTTGACGTGGGTGCACTTGTCGCTGGCAGCAAGTATCGTGGAGAGTTTGAAGAAAGAATGAAAGGTGTTTTGAAGGAGATCACCGAGTCAAAGGATGTCATCATTCTTTTTGTCGATGAAATCCACCTTCTCATGGGCGCTGGTTCGTCCGGTGAGGGAGGCATGGATGCTGCCAACCTTCTCAAGCCCATGCTTGCCCGTGGCCAGCTACACTGTATCGGTGCGACTACCCTTGCTGAATATCGCAAGTACGTTGAGAAGGATGCCGCCTTCGAACGTCGATTCCAGCAGGTTATTGTCAAGGAACCCAGCATTCCTGAGACGGTCTCTATCCTTCGAGGTCTCAAGGAGCGATATGACCGTCACCACCGAGTCACTATTCTCGACAGCGCTCTCGTAGCTGCCGCTAATCTGGCTGCCCGCTATCTTACATCCCGACGACTGCCTGACTCGGCCATCGATCTTGTCGATGAGGCTGCTGCTGCAGTTCGGGTTGCTCGAGAGTCTCAGCCCGAAATTATCGACTCTCTCGAGCGCAAGCTTAGGCAGCTTATGATCGAGATTGCGGCTCTTGAGAAGGAAAAGGATGAAGCATCCCAAACTCGTCTTTCTCAAGCTAAGAAGGATGCTAAGAACGTGGAAGAGGAGTTACAGCCTCTCCGTGAGAAGTATCAAAGCGAGATCAAGCGCAGTGAGGAGATCCACCAAGCTAAGCTCAAGCTAGATGATCTCGAGAAGCGCCTCGAGGATGCCATGAATAACTCTGAGCACGCCAAGGCCGCCGATCTCAAGTATGGTGCCATCCCCGAACAAGAGGCTGTCATCAAGGAGCTTGAGGCTCGCAAAGCTGCTGCCGACGCCGCTCTTAACGCTACTGCCCCCACGGACTCTGGTGGCGCCATGGTCACCGACATCGTCACCGCAGATAACATCAACGAGATTGTCGCTCGATGGACTGGTATTCCGGTCACTCGCCTGCGTACCTCCGAGAAGGAGAAGCTCATCCACATGGAAAAGGTGCTCAGCAAGGTCGTTGTTGGCCAGAAGGAAGCTGTTCAATCTGTCGCCAACGCCATTCGACTCCAGCGTTCTGGCCTTAGTAATCCCAATCAGCCGCCCAGCTTCCTTTTCTGTGGTCCATCGGGTACCGGAAAGACCCTTCTGACCAAGGCCCTGGCCGAATTCCTGTTCGACGACGCCAAGGCAATGATCCGCTTTGATATGTCTGAATACCAGGAGAGACATGCACTGAGCCGCATGATTGGTGCACCTCCTGGATACGTTGGGCATGATGCTGGTGGTCAGCTCACTGAGGCTCTTCGCCGCAAGCCATTCTCAATCTTGCTCTTTGATGAGGTTGAGAAGGCTGCCAAGGAAGTTCTCACTGTCCTTCTCCAGCTTATGGACGATGGGCGTATCACTGACGGCCAAGGCAGAGTCGTTGACGCCAAGAACTGCATCGTGGTTATGACTTCTAACCTGGGTGCAGAATACCTTGTTCGACCTGGCGTGAAGGAGGGTCGTATCGACCCTGGTACTCGCGAGTTGGTCATGACCGCGTTACGCAACTACTTCTTGCCTGAGTTCCTCAACCGTATCAACTCGGTTGTCATCTTCAATCGTCTCACACGCAGAGAGATTCGCAAGATTGTCGATATTCGGCTTGGCGAGATCCAGAAACGACTCGAAGACAATGGCCGAAAGGTCCGTATCGACGTGTCAGACGAAGCCAAGGATTACCTTGGAAACAGCGGGTACTCGCCGGCTTATGGTGCTCGACCTCTCTCTCGTCTTATCGAGAAGGAGGTCCTGAATCGTCTTGCTATTCTCATCCTGCGCAACAACATCCGCGATGGCGAATACGCGCGTGTTGAGCTGATTGATGGCAAGATTGTTGTGCTTTCCAACCATCCCGACAGTGAACTTGGAGAGGATGAAGATATGGTTGATGAAGATGATGCAGTCGATGAGATGTTGGATGACATGGATCAGGACATCTATGACTAAGCGCTTTCATGTAAAAACTGGTGATTGAAGGAGCACTGATGGGTGGTGATATTGTTTTTATGGACGAATTTGATGATTGCATGACGGAGTTAAGGTTTTGTGGTGTTTGTACTGAAGCTCAATGTATTTAGCTACTGGATCATGAACAATGTGAACAAAAGTTCAAATTATCTTTGTTATCTTGTGACATGCTTTGACATAATCTCTACGGTGTTGTCCTGAGTGGAAGCGCGGATAACTCACATTTGATCTATCCGGTTTTTTTTTTTGTTTGAATAAACACTGCGGTAAGTACATTATCTCTATAGAGATCTGGACTGGAACCCGCCACTCAAACTGAAACTTTTCTTCGCTATCATGCTGGCCCAAGAAACACGGGACCCTCTCCAATCCAGCCGAAGTCATCGATGATCATGGACCAGTCAATTCCCTGGAGGGGATCGATGGTACTGTCCATAGTCTGTTCTTGGCCATTGATGTCTGTGTTAGCGTTGGCATTGCCCTCGTTATTATCGCCGTTGTTGTTCCCCGGGAACCTTTGTTCTAGATGCCACATGTGAGCAATCCCAATCCATCTAACTAAGAGTGTAGACTTACGAAAGGCATCAATGCCTTTTTGTGTACCATCTGTGATATTCTTGGCCTCCTGCAACGCATTCTTGAAGGCTGTGAGACACCAATACGACGTGGCAGCACCTATACGATCCGGCCATGCACCAACAGGAATGTCCCACTTGGGGAGCAAATGCCTTACAGACCAGAAAGTCTCAAGAATGATGGAACCTCGTGTGGGGAGGTCATTATCACGGACTGAGCAGGTTTTTAGAAGGGATAGAACCTGCGCAGCGACAACTTCAGCGTCTGAGGATGAGAGATGTTGCGGAGCAGCAGTGGAGTGTAGCGTGGATAGGAGGATGCAGCTGGCATCGACTAAAGCACGATAGACCCAGTGGGGGCTGTGTGTAAGTAGTTGGCACGTCGATTCGAGTGTGAGGGCCGTGTTGATAAGATTCTGTGAGGTATTGTATGTGCGGAGAGTATTGAGGGTGAAATTGGGACGCTGGTCAGGGGGCGAGATATAGTAGTAAGCCTCGACTTCGAGTTGAGCAACTAGCATTATGAAACGAGAAAAGTCTGGATGGAGGTTTTTAGCAATTACATTACATGCTAAGTAAGGGTGTTACCGGGAGCCTACCTGTTTCGACACGGGTGACAAGGGGTCTTAGAAGCTCAAACTCATCTTCCCACATCTTGACAATGGTTTCAGGAACCCCATTGTTTGCCGATATCTGGGCAAACATGGCTGTATGTAACCTATTTGAAAACTTTTGTAGCTCAAAAAAGGTGAGTAACTCCGGCGCAAGACTATCTTTGATGGTGTCCTTGCACTTGGTGTCATTATGCTGGAGAAAAGGAGGCGGATGCCCATTGCCTGTAGATACTCTGCACATTATCAGTAATCTAGGCTACACTGCCGTTACAAGACCAGACAAACCTTTGAGCAAGAATACTACAGAACACCCACGTTATGGATGCCTCATAGTCTGTGCATGTCATGTGCTGGCGTCCGCCAATCAAGAAGCTAGGATGAGATCCTCGGCCAGTGTGTAGGCCGAGAAGCATGCAAGCGTTGAGGGCACTGCTTATGAAATTAGGCGATGGATCAGTGACAAACCTAATGGTCGGGAATGGCCAAGTGCAGATTATCAAGAGAGTCTGAATAGACTCGAGGTCCAATGTAATGGCTTGAAGCAGGCCCCAAACGTCGCGGTTAAGAGAGTCGAGGAGTAAGGTTACAAGTTGTTCATCTTTGGCATATCGACGACAAGCTGTCGATATCACTGTCCAGAAGAGAGTTGTTGATGCTTCGAAGCATTCATCTGGGTCTTTCTTCCTCAAGATGGGTAGATAGGGATGATAGCATTGCAAATACCTGAAGCTGTCAGCCCTGCTGCTAGCATCAGTCCAGGGGAGTCATACTTCTCAAAGTACCAGTCAATATCCTGTCCAGACACCAATTTACCACCTAGCATGCGAGGTTTTGTAGGCTCTGTCTTTTCGAGCAACGTCGCTGATGGTACGAACGACTGGGGTTGTTGAGGGCTTTGCAGGTTGCTTGATAATGAAAAGACGGCACCATTTGTGGCCGGAGGCAATTGGGATGGTTGTGTAGGAAACACAGTTCCGTTTCTTTGAGAGACTGATGGCGATTCTGCGTTACTCTTGGGCTGTACAACTTCTTTGATGGATCTGAGCTCTTGTTCCAGAAGCTCGAGTTTACTACGTATTGTCAATATCACTCACTTATTCAGAAGAAAATACAAGAGTCATTTCGTAGTAATGTTGTCAGACTATTACCTTCTCCTTGTCACTCTCTTATGCGATCTATCGTATACGCACGGAATTTGTAACTTGGCGCATCGTTGACATGGCTGTCCCGTGACAGGACTCGCTCGGCACCGCACCTAGCCCAGATTCAGCATTAACCATACGCAACTCAGCTCAGTCGAGACAACTCACCTTTGAGTCACGACAACTGATACAGGCTACGTTTCGTCTAACTTTGCTTTGCGGTGAGTCTGGCGCTTGTGTGAGGCCTGGGCCGGAAGTCGACGCGGGTGACTCGTCTGATGATGGTGTTGGATCCATCAATTTGCATTATGATAACACAGTGCGGACGATACGGTAGCTTGTAACCTTGATTGAATTATATCATTTAATTAGGTTCACAGTAATAAAATTTTATGAGTTGTCGATGAGTCACTTGAGATGGAGATGGAGATAGTTGAAGAAGTCTATCAATTAGTCCAGTGGTCGAGTTGCGTTCTACTATCTTGAATGTCTGACGTCACGTGTACAGCGTTTAGTCGGCGTTGGGCGATACAGAATACCTTCCTACTATAGGTAGGTGCTAAGGCAGGTTTCAGACCATAGGTAGGTAGTTAAGCGAAAATTCGATAGGTAAGTAGGGGAGGAAAATCCTAGTCCTCTTGATTTAATTAGTGTTGAATTCTATCTACATCTCTCTTTTCATATATTACACCATTGCATCAGAGACCAAACAAACTAACATAAAACTTGACCTCAAGCTTTCTTGGTTTGTTTAGACCTCTTTGGGGCGGTCTTCTTGAGCACTGGTTTTTCTGACTTTAGCATAACACCGACCAGCTTCCACAGTACCCAGGCGAAACCTAGCGAAACAGCTATTGCCGTGCCTGATCTGATTGTATCTATGCCCCCAAGCTTAAGGACAGGGACGGTGACACGGTGCATAAGTCTGCTCCCGCCCTCTGGTTGAGGGGTGACGTGCCAGAAGGCAGTGTCTCGAGGGAAAAGATTGTCATAACCAATATGGAGACGATCAAATGGGTTCTCCAGCGTCTCCTCCCCTGAGGAGCATGCCCAGAAGACAGCAGGATAGGGAACATCGGCCTCGGCTTGGTCAGTCACTGAAGGCTTAAGGTATCGCAGGTGAAGAGGGATTTCAACGTTCCACGGCTGCCCTTCTTCAGAGGTAGGTGGCGCGAGCTCAAGCAGAATACTGGACCCCCATGTCTCAGTGGTATATGCTGGTGCTTCCAAGTCCACGGGTAGAGTTGTGTATCGCAAAGCTGTCAAGTTCTTGGAGGCCAGGAACAGATCGTCTCCTAATTGATAACGATCCGCAAATATGGCCTTGGGTAATGTCAAGAATGCGTATGGCGCACACTCGCCCTCAACGCTTGGAGGCTTGTTAGAGCTGAAGCTGAGCTGAAGAGTTGGGTGAAGCCCTGTGGGGGCGAGGAATCTAGATGTAAATACAGATTCATCTCGACGGTGTCGGGCTGGGAAAGTGAAGATGGTTGGCGAAGGCTTTTTCTTGTCACCAAGTACGGATAGAACGCCAGCAACACCAAGTTCGTTCTCCTTCATGTTTGGTTGCGAGCGGTCGTTGACGAAAATGCCAACTTCAACCCTTCTTTCAGTTGATGCAGGAACAGCAACGGTTTGGGGTCGAAGAGGCCATAGCGCAGAAGCGACAAGAGCCTTTGTAGACTTATCAAAGGATAAGTCCAAGCTGGTCGCGGTCAACAAGCTTCGTAGTCGGGCATTACAAACAGTGTCCAGTTCGGGGCAGAACTCCTGAGAGCTAATAGTAATGAAGGAATGTAGATCTTCCAGTGTTTGATGAAATGAGAAGTTCGGGGCTGTGGAGGTAGCTGGTTGCTTAAACTCAGTGAAAGCCTGTTACTGGTGAGCATCTTGTTAGTCAGTTGACTTATGGAACTCACCTCTGGCTTTGAACAGGCTAGTGGTCCAAACCTCTGGAGCCAGCCGCAAAGTTTTGTTCTATGATGTTGGATTAGTGTTTCAAGTGGCCGCAACTCGAGATCACGACGTACGGGTTACATGAGTTTGGGGATTCCGGAGTCACGTAGACATGAAGCCCAGGTGAAATTCGTGAAGTGAAAGGGTCGAGTGTCTCGGATTTGACAGGACTAGCCCATCTGATATGAAGAGCCTCATACTCTTGGAGTATGTCGGTGAGCTCACTAGGCAACTCGTCGAAGGGGATAGTGAGTTTATCCTGACGGACTGACTCGATTTGAGGACCAAGCAATCCAGCTTCTTGGTTGTCCAACTGCTCAGGATCAAGGGTATAGTCGTTGTGGATAAACGTGACACGCTCACGCATGATGGCGGTAGTTGATGCTTGCTCCTGGGTTGTGGCGTGTGTTGCTTAGGTAGGTATACAAGCTGTCTCTCAGCTTAGTATGGAAGCGAGCGACCTAAGAGCTTTCAAGGAAGCTTGTCGCGTGCGGATAAGCTCTGGAGTAGGCTTAGATCGCGTTTGGAGCATGAGCTATGAGCTAGCCAATGAAAAAAAAAAAGATTTTATGTTTCTGCCTTGTTTATGAATCGCTTCGTAGTTGAGCTCGGTGTGTGAATTGGTTGGCAAATGCTTCCCCCAAAAGGTGACGTTGGTTTTAGTGACCGAAGCTTGAAGTGGTTGGCCAAAGCTCTTAAAAGAAGCAATAAAGTACCCAGTACACGTGGATTGTATGGGCATCAGACACTGGCTGGTGTCACCGAATACCCGAGCCCCTCCCCCTCGTACTCTTCCTCTTTGGTTACCACCAGTGACTCGGCGCTAAACTTATTTGGGGACCGACACTCGATCCATTTCAAACTTGAGGAAGGGATGGGTTAGTCTGCCACACGCCGCCTCGGTCGCGAATTGAAGAAAGTCGCTCCAACGATCATCCCTCTCCGTTTCCATAATCTCCTACCGTCGAGATGATAATACCACAACAGAACCTAGAATTTCCCCTTCTTACATACTCATTGCTGCCTCCGTGAAACGACGCTCGACTGTAGATACATACATACATGCTACCAACGATACGCTGTACGATACGATCATGCCTTTTTCCAAGTGAGCCGACAAACGCTGTAGCTTTAGAGCACGATACCCACCCACATTGAGAGCGAGACAATAGAAGAACCACATCTGAACAGCCCAATTCTCGATTCTAGCGACCAAGAGCGTGGATACGACCAGCCGCCAGCAGCCGAGTTGCGACAGAGGCGATTGAGTCCTCTGGCTGGTCCACGAAACAGCCCGTACATTCAAAAGTTGCGCATTCGACGCCATGGCCGATCATCAACCATATGTTACCATACGCTCGCGGAGACCTGTCGAAGGTCCAGGTTCAAGAAGCACTGGCCCCCCTATGGTTTGTCTGATCCGTTGCTTGGTTCAAACATAAGACAGCGACTTACAAAAATGCGACTTTCTAGGCCGCATCTAGTGGGGGAGATTACTATGCCAGGTCTGCAACTCATGACACAAGCCGTACTAGTTTTCATGTCAAACACATCGGCCAATTCGCACAAAGACTTGAAGATGTTAGTCTCTATTATCCGTCACAAGAACAGTCTCTAAACTCTTCTCCAGTCCGCCGCCCGCGCTTTTCCTAATCGTGGACGGTCCTCAGCCAGATACAGCAAAGTACAAGCATTGTTATTACACTGGAACTCAGATGATCTCTTCGTAATTCCTGAACTGGAAGACCTTGAAAAGTGTTTGAGTGAGGACTATGGCTTTAATACTGACATATTTGCCATCCCTTCAGAGAACTCCCATCTGGAGCTGATGATGCGCATAGGGCAACTGATCAAAGATCATGAGTCCCAGGATACATTATTCGTGGTCTACTACGGTGGCCATGCCAGAATCGACGAGTCTCGGCAAAGCACCTGGTGTGCGTAAGTAGTTCTAGTCGCTAGCATGCCATGAAGATCGTCTAACTTTGGTCAGTACTCGTGAGGCGAATTCCCCATGGCTTCAGTAAGACCCTCCTCAAGCCGTATACAACCACACGTCTAACGAGATAAGGTGGTCTGCGATTCAGACTCTACTCGAACGCTCACTATCAGATGTTCTCATTCTGTTAGATTGCTGCGCTGGGGCTGCAAGTGCAACTTTTCCCAGCGGAGCCAGTATCACCGAGACTATCTCAGCTTCGAGCTGGGACGCCATTGCCCCTGATCCCGGACGCTACTCTTTCACCAATGCCCTCATTGAAGTGCTTCAGGAGTGGCGAGTCCGAGCCTTCTCCGCCGCTATGCTCCACGCCGAGGTTCTTGCTCGATTAAAACATCCTCGACCCATCACCATCAATGGCAAATACTTTGAGGCCCGATCGACCCCTGTGCATTTCATGATGACTTCCAACCACAAAGCGCCAAGCATCGAAATGTCTCGGATGTCTCGCGGCGATAACTTGCCATCTCCTGAGTTACTACCGACACCAGCGATGGCCCATGAGACTGGCCGAGCGGCTGATTCCACCACGCCTGTCTCACGGAATGACTACATGTTTACTGAACCCAACGAAGATACTCCTCATGTCATGATTTCTTTGGCGTTGGAGGATGACCAGCGGCTTGATATCAACGCATGGGAGCAATGGCTCGGCGCCTTCCCTGCTATGGCCAAATATGTCAAGGTTCAGGGTGTTTTCAAGAGTCACTCAACAATGCTCCTTGTCTCCATGCCGGTCTCTATCTGGGACTTGCTGCCAGAAGACCATGCAACATCGTTCGTTGCTTTTATCAGATCGAATAACTTGATGACTCAGAAGCCCCGAAACCAATCGGTGCCGACCTTGGTTCCCGCAAACCGCTATCCCGCTGAAAATGACAGCGCATCGTTCATTTCAGGTGTCTCGGGTACAACCTTTGTACCTACGGAACTTACGGGGTTGACTGGCCAGATGGGAGCTTTTCGGGATCCTGCGTACGGCAGGCAAACAGGGCCTATGGTCCGGAGTACTCTCCCGCCTATTCAGCAGCTCTCGCCCTTGCATATGCCACCACCACCCGGATCATCACCTCAGAGTTTATCGCAGCGATCCATGAGACCGATGCATTCCACAATATCTCTTGCCACACTACAGAGGCAACAGTCGTCGTCCTCTTTGGGGGGCAGTGGAAACCTGACGAGACAGATGATTATGAATCAACAGCAAGCTCTGCGACGTACCACTTTTGGTTCTGATGTTCCAGAACCCAAGAAGTTCTCTCCTCATGTGGAGAAACGTCTAGAGGAATACTACCAGACTGAGCCATTGCCCAACGATGGGCAGAAAGCGTTTTTCGCTTCAAACCTGGGAGTAGAACCGTGGCATGTTGAAGTCTGGTTCCACCATCGGAGAGAGAGGGATGCCTTTTCCCAACGATTCGCAGCCCTAAGAGTCGAAGATTTAAAAGCCGGTGCTCACGAAGGGCCACGCATGATCTTGCCAGCGAATCTAAGTGAACTTTTGGACATATCTCTACCAGGTCAGAGTCTTTTACTCGATCTTCGGTCGTTGACGGAATTCCAGAGGTCGCACATCAGGGGTGCAATCCATTTGCGTGCCCCTCAATCCTTCCTACGCCCGGCTTCTCTAGATATGATCGAGCGGGCCTTCCCCGATGCACAGAGTCGGAGGATATTCTCACGCTGGCAGCAAGCGAGATGTATTGTATTCTACTCACGTGGGCTTGAGTATCCCTGGGAGTGCCCCGCAGCCGATACTTTGCTGGAGAAGCTCTGGGCATGTGGCTGGCACGGACGATGCTTCATTTTGAAAGGACATTATCGAGAGTTCAGTGACTCATTCGGCAAACACGTCTACCGCGCTCAAGACAACGATGCCGAGAAAGAGGTTCCTAAGGAGGCACCTATCAGTGAAGGTATGCCAAGCAATGAGACGGAGCTTGCTGCCCTTTTCGCACGATTGGAAACAGAGGACCAGACACGTCATTTGAGTTCATCTCCTGGACATAATGAGGAGCGAACCACAGCACTAGTAGAACAAGAAAAGGCCCTTGAGAGTGAGTTTCAAAATCATTTCCCTGCACTCTTCAAGAAGGCACAAGACGTTCACGGTGTTGGACGATCTGATGACGAAAGCTTTGTCACCAAGGCGCAAATGGTAGAGTACCTGGATCGCGGCTTGACCAAAATTCGAGATGGCCAGGCTTCCCAAGCAGAAGCCACTGTTTATGAGCCAGGTCATTCGAAATTGGCAGCCGACAGTTACTTTGACCAGACAAATGTCAATCGAGAGTCGGACGAGTATGTCGAAGTTCCTCGTGGAGACGAAGCAGCATCAGATGGAAGTCCCCAGATGACAAGCAAGGGCAAAGAAATAAGGGCAGTGTCATCCCCGGACGAGATAACTCGAAGAGGGCGAGGAAGCGGACTTCTGAATAAGGTGTTCCGAAGGACATAGTGAAGGGCATACCGGTTATGATTTACGTGTTACGCATAGATCGATCTCCAATTAGATCTGGGACTTTGTTTTGGACGGATAATAGAGTGATAAAGATGGGAGTTATATCTAGTCCTCGTGATAACGAGCGAGACATAAATCCAAAGGCTCCCAACTGTCTTTTTATTCTGCTTCTTAAGTTACAGCTGGATGAAATCATCAAGGACATTGATGTTTGTTTACATCGTGGCTTTCACCAGCAAATCGTCGTCATTCTATTCGTTGTTCCTGAACATCGACAGACAAAATCAAAGGACAATTTTTACATACCTACTCATCAAGCTCCGCTAATCGTGCTTTAATGATGACCCCCGGAATTTCTCTGTTCCTCTAGTCTCCTCTATTTTGGCTTCCATCATTCAAAAAGATCACCCTGTTCACTAAGTGTGCCCACGCGTTATAGTTTATGCTCGAGGTGCGAGAAATGAGTTGAGTAGATAAATTTATGGATGACAGTTGTCGTGAGATTGGATAACATTATAATAACTTACAGCGACTCCAATAGCCATATGTGAATACGGCAGTTGTTCTTGAATGAACATCATTCCGAATAACACTGTGTGAACAATCACCAATTGTGATGATGCATTCTTTGAATTTAGCTATCCTACAACCGGGCAGTCGCCACTCGGGAGGATGCTTCGACATCTTCACGGCATGTCACTGAGGATCATAGCAAATTACTAAGTTGGTATTCAGTCGTGATACTCGAGCCAAGTTACCTTGGCCTTCCTGAGTGTTCTACGCCTCCTGATCGATGGGATCACAACAGCGTAGATACCGCAGCCGATGCCGTGGTGTACAGCGGGACGACCTCGTTTTCACGCGGCCAACCGACGAAGCCAAACCGTCACAGGCAATTGTTGCATGGGCGCGTGGAACTCGACGGGAGCGGACTACCCAATAGAGGGCTTGTCGCGATATTCCAGAAACTGAGAACCTTGGTGTGACGGTACGCAGACAACGGGCAACGGAGTGAAGTCAGGAAGCCTTCTCAGGAGATGCAAAGGACACCTCGGGTCATGGTAGAGGGTAACACGAGTGGGTTAGTGGGTGCATGGCATATCGTAAAGGGGAGAGTTTGCCAGGGGATACGGAGTGTGGTAAAGCGGAAAGATACAGGACGCAACAAAGCTTCATCAACAAAAGCAATGCTTCATGCTGTAGAACTGCTGTACAGGTACGAATAGCGCAATATCTGTCGGTTGTAGGATTTCGGGGTGATCTATAAAGGGGGAAGAGACAGTGGCTGTGTGTCCCCCATATCTGAGCAATGCAACTGCAGAGTAGTATGCAGTAGTATTCTGGTGGTTTTCAAGGCCAGCATAAGCTCAAGGTTAATTCAACTGCCTAGTTAGCTGAGTGTTTGGGGAACAGGGGCGACGTAGCCCACATGCCGGCGCCATAGCAAAGGATTGAGATGTCGTAGCATTCATCAATATCAATCATCATCATCCGAGACTGGCGCGGAGCACGGAGCACCGGCTGAAGAAGAAAAATGGCCGACCAAGAGGCCGAACCGGGGAAAGGGTCCGTGGCCTGGGGCTAAGGGAAGCCCGGCCACGGCGGCTCAAGATGGGTTTGGTGTCCGTCTGACAGGACGCTCAGGCCAACCGCTTCAGAGTACGGTATCGTGTCACGACACAATGGGGCATGACAGCATATAGCCTAGGAGAGACAAACACAGGACTGTAGCTCTCAGTCGCTTCCTTTTTTGTTTGGGAGACGCCTTTCTACCGCTACTATCGCGGTGGGTACCATTGGGTTGAAATAGACATGACCCTGAAGAGTTGCTTTTTGGCCGTGGGTTGTAGGGATTGTTGGGCTGCATTTGCTCGGTCTGATGAGCAGTCGTATAACATCCAATACAATAAATGGCCTAGTATATGCTAGGCGCAAACTTTCCTCCATGATACACACCAACCTCTTTGTTGCAAACGGAGTTGACTGAATGGCCAACCGCCACAAAATATGTCTTTCCATGGGCCTTGAAGTTTCACAATGCCGACACCGTTGCATTTCCCGATCGTCCTAGCCCAGAATGGTGCCTGACAGTCAATTGCACAAAATTTACCTCAATCGATTCATACAACAGAACCAGGTCAACGAAATCCTAGTGACTCTTGATCGGGGCCATGTCGAGCGAGAATACCCGGATTCTTTGACAGGACGTGAATATGACCAATGCAAGTAGAGGGGATAAGTGGGAAAAGAAAAGAGAATGAAACTTGTCAGGATGCAATCAATGGTCTGCTCAGGAGTCGCTTCTATTTCTGTTACACGTTAGTTAACATGAACCTGGTGTATCCTCTCAAACATAGTTGACCAGGATCAGGTATTCGCTTGCTCATATGTCAACAATGACAGGAACTTGGGCCCTTGATTAGTTTGCAAAGATCTGATAAAATCCCAACCAGACATGATGCTGCGAAGAGGGGGGGGGGGGGGG
>JABEEM010000540.1:0-49021 GCA_013363185.1 Fusarium secorum
GGAGGAGGTGGAGGTAGAGATGGAGCTGGAGGCGGCGCTGGCTGCGGAGCTATTATCTTGGTTTGATATACCTTTGTGCCACCACAACAAACCATATGGTCTTGATGATTACCGTAGGGATAGTAATAAGGCGCATAGGCTGTATCCTTTGCTGAAGCTTCTTGCTCATAATGCGCAACGTATCCGACTTGCATACCAACCTCAGGGCCCTCTAAAGTAGTGTCATCAGGTGGTCCCGGCTACAAGATATTAGCTTGACAGGTTCACCAAGAGAGTTTCAACATACCCAATCACCACCAACAGCGACGTTGAAAATAATGAACATCTTGTTCCACGCAATGGTCTTCCAGACCTCCAGGTCGCCGATTTGCCCACCCGTGACCTTATGAAAGAGTTCATCTGCGGCGTAGAAGTTGACACTCTCATTCTGCCACACCGTTGGTGTGCGGTCGATGACAACTTTGTAACTGGCTAAGCCCTCACCCGAATTGGCTTGAAAGTGCGACCCGGCGATACCCTTCTTCTCCCCACAGATGCCACCAGAAGACCTGTCACAATGAACAGCGGCATAAGTCTCATACTCGCTATTCACGTGCTCCATAATGTCGAGCTCACCACAGGCAGGCCATATAGGACCACCGGTGCGGTGACTGTCACCGAGCAACCAAAAGGCAGGCCAGATGCCATCCTTCCTTCCCTTGGGGGCAAAACCAAGACTTATGCCAGCTTGGACAATGGTCTTGACACCGGGCGCAGGAGTGAAGGTGTAGGTGCTCTCGATACGACCGGATGTCCAACCTTTTGCAGCAGTGGGGTCGCGCCACGGATGGATATGAAGGCTGCCATCCATAAGATGGACGTTTTCAGGGGAAGTCCTGTACTCCTGATGATCGCCGTTTAGATCCTGGTACCAATGTTGAACGTTCCATTTAGAAGTATCTGGTAGAGAGCCAGTAACCCCGTCGAAGTTGTCGTACCACACGGTCCGGAACCCTGGAATCTTGGGGGCGTCCCAGGCTGAGCCAGTAGCGGCGAGAAAGCAGAGTATAATAGTGAGGAACAACATTTTGGGTGTAGTGAGTTAGAGTTTGAACCCAGAATGTGATATTTTGTTGTTGAGAGAAGGAAAGAATAAAGGGGAGGGGAAGACCTGGATTTTATACGTAGCAAGAACAGAGTTTGAAGTTTCTATCCCCTTGTTTTGTAGAAGGGCTAGGGTTAACTTGCTCCAAGGACAAAGAAGCTTGGGCGATGATTATCAGCCTCAAAGTTTAGTGATGTACAACTTGCGAATGTCTCATGCCAGGTTCGTGGTCAATAGCTTGATCGATAGCTTATACCTTCGTCAGATCACATACAATAACATGACAACAGGCTTTGGATAAGGGCGAAGGACCCTAGATTACTCGCTGGTAGCTGATAACAACTTCACTCATTCATTCTTGGATAAGGGCACCTGGAAAGTATTTTCCAAATTCCAATATGGAGCTGTATGCCTAGATTGATGTTGATCAAGTCTATTCGCATATTCCTTCCGAAGTCTTTGCTTAATTGTAGTTTCTTACTATGTTGCCTTGCTATATCTCGTTGTCATATCGTACGCTTTCACATTCAAATCTCCTCTAAAAAACGTCTCAGCGAAAACCTTGTGGCGCGTCGCTATGAGAGTCAATGGCGCAAGGATATATGAGCACATAACTTGGCTCTGCTGAGGACTTGAATCGTTGTTCATCTTGTCCATACATAGGGCTGCCCTGTAGATCACTTGAAGGTGACTTGCATCATACGCCATGGAGTTGAACTGAGCATGAGACCAGAGACAAATCTCCGGAATTGGCATCTAGAGATGTTTAATTAGCTTTTCTGGTTGAAGAAAGTTGCAGCGCAAACACATGGTCTTATTCCATTGATTGCATGCTACCTAAGCTCTGTGTGGCTGTTACAAACTCTTAATAAGAGGCCTCAACGGCAAATAGCACATGTGATTGCCCAAGCCACCATATAAGCTTTTAGCACGGGATTCATCGCCGGCCCAGGACTCCAAGATCGACAATGAACTCTAAGTGGGAGTTACGCCTGATGACCCGCGCAGCCCACCAATTTCGACAGTTTTCTCCTCGCATGAAAGTTTTCTGCCCAACCGACGACATTTTGGTCAATCACATCTCGTCAACGATTCCAGTTACCTCATCTAACGAATCAACTGTGAAATGTGGCTCCAACTTCTCGCATGCGCTCCTTTCCCCATATCCATATCTGCACCAAACAGACTTTGCTCCAATATTAGCAGCAAACTTGATATCTGCCTCCGTGTCCCCAACGACCAAGGTTTTCGAGGCGTCAACGAGTGCTAATCCACGAGCTTTCAGGGCCGGCAGTAGAACTTTCTCGAAGCTTCCAGTGTCCGGCTTACGCGTTGCGCCGGGGGTGTTGTCTCCAACGATCAAGTCTCCGGGGATGGTATCGATGCCGTTGTTCTTGAGGGCCGTTTCGACCGCGGCTACTCCTTTATTACTGACAATAGTGACAGGAACTTCTCTTTCATGCAACTTGTTCAAAAGTTCCTTGGCGCCAGGAAACGCGGATACAAGTTTCTGTCCCTCATCGTTGTAGAAGCGACGGTACGTTGACGTCCATTCACCCTCGTCGAAAGAATCGGGAGACGTATGTAGCGCTTGTAGAACTTCCCGGAGACCCAAGCCAGAACCGATCAGCTTCTGTACCTCAGACTCTGCTGGAGTTGAGGCTGGAAGGAGTGCGTCGAAGGTGAGCTTAATGCTGTGAGAGATGGCTTGATGGGTGTCGAAAAGAGTCCCGTCAAAGTCGAAGATGACTAATTGAGCAGGCATGTTGACGACTTCAGAGTTTGTAGGAGAAGGATCAACAGTTTGAGTAGATGTTGAGCATAGCACGAGGATTGATACGGTGAAGCTCACAGATGCATGAGAAATTTTATTTAGGCTACACCAAACCCCGCTAACCATCACGCTGCGTCATCTGTCAGCAATAAATGCAGCACCGCTCGTCTTCTTGACCCTGGCACAAAATGACAAGAATATTTGTTTTAGAGCTCTTCTGGCATTTCATATTGGGAGAAGTCTTCGGGCATGTGAACCAGCGATTCCCACATATCCTAGAAAGTCAAACACGTCAGCTCGAAACGATGTCTCGTTGCAGAGTAACATACCCAGTCTACGCCATCAGAACTATTCAACATGGCCTCAATGCCCTGAAACTCGGTCGAGAAAGGCGTCTCGCTCGTGTTGTTTTGCTCGTTCATGTGCCCTGTCCTTGTCAATCTACAAATCACCAAGTTTCGAGCATCAGTCTTACCGTTGCCATTGTGAGCTGGGGCTTTTTCTTGATTTACAGCTGGTGCCATCGACTCATCCTTCGACCCAGTCGTGACAGCTTTCAACATCACCGTGAGCATATCGTATGCCTGCTTTGCCTCAACAGAGACGGCCTTAATAGCTGCCCAAAATGCCTGCGAAGTTTTGAGTGCTTCGATCATACTCTCCCGAGTATACCCCACGAGCTCTGGGTTCTGCTGCTCGGGTGGCATGCCGAGCTCGACGCAGACGACCATAGATGCCAGTGAGAAGTCATGTCTTTCAAGAGAAGTAAGAAACCACCTATCATTATACAGCAGTCCGCCGACTTGGACCTCCTTCAAGATGCTAGCTTGATGTCCAAGAACTGTCATAGCTGAGTCGACGCAAGCCGCTCTTGAGTAGTTATACTTGGGGTCATGGTATGCCTTCGTCATGTGATGGCGGTGCAGCGTACATCTCGCCTTTTGGAAGAGAAGTTCAAGGTTATATCGCCGAATGAGTAGATACGGCGGGACCATGAAGCAATCTTCCAGTTTTGCTATCTTATAACAAGTAGGCATGGACTGATGCATCTGATGAAGTTTCTGATCGAGAGCCATGATCTCCTTGTAGTCTTCCGTCTTGCCAAGTGAGACTTGGTTGAAGATGGTCCGGAAGATGGTCATCATCTTGACTTTGACACGGTTGTATAGAACGCCAGTACCTTGTGTCTCAGGTCTTGGTGGAGGAAGCTGCGTGCACTCAGGGCCAAAGTCTTCATCGTTTATGTTGCGCGGCAGACGAGTATCGCACTGGGACTCCTGGATAAGCGACGGCAGGCCCAGTTGACAAGAAGTCAGAATATCAAGCTGCTGGAGAACGCCCCATACGCGACGCCTCATCTCGCCATGAAATGGTGAAATCCGAGGGTAGTTGTCTGGATCACGATGGTATCCCATTCGCATCGCCAAACGAATAGCAATACCGGTAAGGATCCACACGCCGAGATGAGCGTCTCGACGGCGCACGAATTCACCATGGATATTGAACAGCAGAGTCTCCAGAGTATACTTACCCGGTGCTGTGGAGTACTTGGAAAGAATAAGACAGTCGGTACATCTTTGCTGGAAGGACTCTGCGACCTCAAGAGGTGAACCCATTCCACCTGGAAGCTCATCCTGTGATCGAATGTACAAGAATGTTCCAGTGGCCAGAATACCGAAGAGCATCCCAATCCACTGAACAGATACGGAATTGGGGTCATTCCAGAAGCGTTTGTACTATGAGATAATAAGTGAGGCCAAGGTTGGGTAGGAAACGAAACTTACCTCACCTTCAAACTCTCCAGAATGGGTGATCACTTGGAAACGTTAGTAACAGTACTGTAAATCAAGAGTTGGACGTACAGATGGATGGCTGAGTCGAGGTGAAATAACGAGATACAAGTCTATCCGTGATGTGTTTCGGAGGGACATCCGCCAGGATATCTGCAAGACTCGGAGCTAGTCTTCCGGGTCCCAAAAGCAGTGGTACTTGACTTTGAGCTTGATCGACTATTCCCAAATCACTTGCTTCGTGGCTTTCGTCCAGATGCTCGCGAATATGCTCAACCTGGTTTATCCTCAAGTCAGAAAAGTTCCGACCACCAGTAGTTTACCTACCTCGTGGCAAATAGCAGACCAGTGGCTGCTAGAAACATAGATCGTCTCATTTGGATTCGCCATCATCCTACCAGGTTTGACCTCAGAGCCTTCCTGAGAAGAGTGATGAGATCCCTGGTAAGATCCTGTAATATTAGATGCCGTGATATAAGTGCTCGCTGGACTCTTGATACTGGGTGATCCATTGGACGTCCCCGGCTGAGCTGGAAGCTGTTGAACAATAGAGCCGAGAAGTTGCTCAAGATGGCGCACGCGATCACTCAGATCATTCTGCCTACTGTCTCTTCTCTGAGCAGCAACACGACCTCGTGGCCACGGCGCATATTGACACGAGACATTTCTCGCAACGCAATTGCTACATGGCTCATCGCGATCACATTTCAGCCTGAGTATCTCGTCAGCATCGTCATCGGTGCCAAGAAAAGGCGGCGTACTTTCGTTGTCGACAGGAACTGCACGATAACGTTGCTCGAAGAGGCTGTTGCTGCATCTTTACTTCTACCGTAACAGTTGAATAATTGAGTATAAAATTGAGGTATTAGTTTATGGAAATCAGAATGAGAATCTCATCAAGATAATAATTTAAACTTAGATTGCTTAGCGTCTGCAGCATCAAGGACACGCGGATGCTTACGTCACGTGAATGCCTCACGAACTGGCTACTCTTTTCGACGATGATTATCATGCACAAGAGCTTGTGATTCTTTGTCTTGCAGTCTTGGCTATTGATCTGCGTGCGGTATTGTCCTGTAATACGGCTTTACCCGCGGTCCCGCTGTTCCATTCGGTGAGACCGGGTGAAATTGGCCAGGGTTTCAGCGTAGGGCTGACTCTGGGCCTTTAGAGCTGAGAATGCCTTGCTTAGACGATTGGCGCGTAAAATCTCATCCTGTTCTCGGGATCCCACTTCTTTTTGAGGGCCTTGAGCTTTTCGATCCTCCAGGGCTCGTGGCCGTACATTTCTTGCAGAGACTCGAAGCCGTGAGCGTAGTTAACGTATGCTCGTAAATGCTCGGGGTCACCACTGGCCTCTAGCAAATGTCTTCTCAATTTCTCACCATGCTCCTGCGCAAGCCCATCGAGCGTCGTGTTTGGCTTGTAAAGAATGTAAGGAGTAACGAGAATCTCATCATCGCGGTGGGGAAATGCTGAGCTTTTCGCATCAACTGCCTTGACGCCGTGGGTGGAATATCCTTCAAGAAGAAAGAATGAGCCAGCGAACTCGGGGACACGTTTCGATATATCGGCGATCTCGTTAAAGACCTTTCGAACGGCGAAGAGATCGTAGGTCTTAAGTCCGATTGGGTATCGGAGACCGGTGAAGCCCTTTGCGCATCCGACGCTATCGTCGCTCATAAGAGTGATGGCGGCCAAGTCGGGCATTGAGGCTTCGCCAGCGTTGACGTTGATGGGGCCGAGGTCGTGAAGTGGTTTCGCGTACTCTCGCGCTTCTTGGGCAGCGCCATCTGAGATGACTGCATACCAAATAATTGGCTAGACGTTGTTAACCAGGCTTTGCATCCCGAGACAAAATACCCACCTTGTCAGGATCAATATCAGGAATATTAACGATGTAAATCCAGTGCGTCAAATGCGGCGGTTGGATCTTCATCATCTTATTCGTCAACTCCAAAACATCCTCCAATTTATCTCCAAGGAAGATGAATATCTCATAAGACCACTTGGGGTTGCTGATGTCGTAGATTCGGTACTCCCATTCGGTGACGATGCCAAAGTTATGTCCTGCTCCGCGAAGAGCCCAGAACAAATCGGGGTTTGAGTCCTCGGAAGCTGTCACTACGTCTCCGTTAGGGAGCACAACTCGCGCAGAAATAACCTGGTCTGATGCGAGGCCGTATTGGCCTTGTAACCAGCCATGACCGCCACCAAGGACAGGCGCTGAGACACCAACGCACTCACAGATACCCGTGACTGAAGATCATGTTAGCACGGGGATCTGAGCCTATGGCGGTTGAGTTACCTGTTTGTTTTCCGGCTGTCCAAAGCTCATTTACAACCTTCTTCACACTAGCGCCTCCGCCTATCCTCGCCGACTTTCCATCCTCCGCAATTTCAACATCATTTTGATATCGCAAGTCCACGACAATGACATCCCTGGCCAGCTGCAGTGCTTCAGTTGCTCCATGGCCACCGGATCTAGCGAGAAACGGAATACCATGCTCATTCGCGTACCGGATCTGCAACATGTCAGCAGGGCTCTCGTTTCAGAGCCATCATCCTTACAGTTTCTTGCACGTCGCTCTCGGAGAAGGTTCTCACTACAGCTCCAGGCTGCGGTCCATGCCAATCCCGCCATCTACTAACAAGACCACCAAACGAAGAGTCGTCGGGCAACACGATCGACGCTTGAGGTGAGAGCTTTGAGGATAATTGAGGCCATGAATTCTGCGCGACCAGCGATGCGAGACCAAGACGTCCCAGAATCTTCTGCGGCGAAGAGGCCTCGCCCAGCGCCCAAGATACACCTGCAGCAATAAACTCCATGACCGCGAATCAACGCAAGTAAGTTGTCTACGGATGCAAATGGCTGGGAGATGTCGGTCAGCATTTAAATGTCATCTTCAGCCCCCATCTTCGCCGGATCCACCCCATCCTCGAGCGTATCCGGCGATTGCCGTATACCAATAGGATCGGCGACCTTAAGTCCGATGATGTATTCTCTGGATGTAAGCCAATACTATTTGTTCTCGGATAATGAGAGTCTGTCCGAGATGGTGTTCTGAGGCGTTGGTTGTTGTTCTGCTCCACGTAGCAATCTTGTTGAGGGCGAATATGCGACATGGAGCCGATGATTTGGAGCAAAAGGCTTTTAGTCAACTGAGTTTACATATATTCTCTTAAATGTAATAAATATGGATGTATCTATCAAGAACCGACAAGGTTCTATATCTAACCCTTAAGCGACTGGACGTCTGTTCAAGACGACATGCTGGTAAGGATACCCTACGGGAATCACCCAAGCATCAAATTTCATATCCATCAAGCGACCAATGCTACAAGGTGATGGATCATTTAACGGCTTCACTAAAAGACATTACACTTGCTTCAACTCTGAAATCGTCGCCTCTGATAGGCATCTCGTGCACTCCTCTGTACATAGATAACCCATACTCAACACCCGAGTACCGTCAACTCATCCTCGCTTGTTGAGTCCCAATACCTCCATAATCTCATCAGTATCCGTATGATCTCTCGAGTTCCTCATGCGATGACACCACGTCACCTTCTTATCATCCCCCTCCCCAACAAACAAGAACTCTCCGCCTTGTTGATTCGTGGTTCCCCAGTTCCACACAGGATATCCCTCCAGTAACTTACAAAACGCATTCTTCATAGACAACCACGCGTTCCAAAAAGGAGAGATCGGAATATACTTGTTCGGAGGTCCTTCTTCCCATGTCCGAATCATGCCGAGTGTTTTGTAAAGCTCTTCAGATGGATCAGTGTAGATGGGAAATTCGCAGCCCGTGTCTATGCGATACATGTCAACTGTTCTAGGATCTCCGTGACCTATTATCACGATCTTAGTGTTTATCTCTTGGAGCTTTTCTGGGGTCGCGTTTTTGGCAAGAAAGCTGGTGTAGCTCATGCATGACTGATGGTGTTAGCTGGATTTATTCCATGAGCAGGGACCATACACAGCAAAAGAAATGGCGAACAAAGACAACAAGAACTCGACGGGGTAGTCCAGCTCCGCTGTAGATGCTCTTGAAGGTATGTTTCTCTCGCTTGCCATCAAGGACCTCAATTCCATTGGCGATCTTGAGTGCCTCAGCAGTCGGCAAGTCATCGTTGACTTGGCTGCTGGAAATCTCCTTTCTTTGAGGGATTTCGCACGAGTTGTCCATCTTGAATCTTTTGAATAATCTGCAAAGGTAACTTTGTCTCCTCTTGAAGGTGAAGATGCGGGGCTGTGATGTCTTTCGCTCTCCGTGGCTATGATCATCGTCAACACACCAAACATTTCTGACGTCAGCACTAGAGAGTTTATGTCAACATTCCGATCAGTGCCAAGAGCCTTTTGTCTTGAATCAAGAAGATCGGCATCAAGAGCGAGGCAATTTGTCATGTTCGATTTTCCGTGGGGTTCAAGACCGAAGGGATAAAAAATACGAAGACTTTACAAACAACAAGTAGGGGCCAGTCACTCGGAGAAGCGCCAGAAATCGACGCTAAAATAGCACTCAACACTCCAGGCCATTCATTTACTGCTAAAAGCGCTAAGAAACAAGCATAACACCGCTAACCCAACACTACAGGACTCCGCTATTCCATCACAAATCTGACACTCTGCTTCCAGTCATCCCTAGGCATCTTCAGCGAGTTAATATGCTGTGACTTATTCTCAAATCCAATCCCAACCGTGCAAAGAATATCCAAGTTCTCATCAATACCCAGCTCCCTCTTGATGATGTCCGGGTATCCAGTTGGCGCAGCTGACACCTGTGTGCCTAATCCCTTCTCCGTCAACAGTAAAAGAAGTGTCTGCAGATAGATACCCACAGACAGAACATCGCCTTTGTTCAGGGCTTTGTCAATGGAAATAACAGCGACTACTGGCGCGTTGTAGAAATTAAAGTTGTCAATCAGAGTTTTGGTCATCGCCTCCGTATCTCCGCGGGCGATGTTGTATCCATTTGGTCCATAGACGTGATGGCCCAGTTCCGAGCGATAGTGATTATACGACTCAGGAATGGCGTCAATCTTGAGCTCCTCTTTATTCTCAAATGCCGCAATAAGCGCAGCAGACAAGCACTTCAGCGGCTCACCAGATGCGACGGTCACTCTCCAAGGCTGGATGTTGGTCGAAGATGGGGCATGCTGGGCAACACTGAAACAATCCTCAATAACAGACATCGGAACTTCTTGACCGGTGCAAAATGCACGAGTACTGTGTCTGTCGAGAATGGTCTCAGCTACAGCATTGCGAGCTGATTGGATCTCATGACGCCGGAAGGTTTGTTCTGAAGGCATGGCGGGCTGGCTGTCGTCGTGGATATGATCTCGGCAACCGAAAGCTTGGGGCATGATGTTCTTAAGTATTAGAGACATGGTGACTGATTGAATTCTACCGACTTTCATCCGCCTGACGTGTCAAGCTTTTACGTGATCGCTGGTCGCTTATATGGACAAATTCTGGGTCGGCATTATCCATGATCGGACTTAAGCATCTCTTCGGTCGGAGCTTGTAGTAACGCGGGCTTCCAATATTGCATATGGATTCTCGGTTAAGTTATAAATCGTAGGCAGTCGCTGGCTTGTCGAATCAAGAATTTCCGGCCTGACCAGGGGCACCAGTTCGTCCGAAACGTATTACTCATCGCCCATAAGCAGGACAACTAGCTGATAAATACATCATGCAGGAGTATCATTAAAAGGAGTATTGAATCAAAAGGTGTTCAGGGCCATCTAAAGTAATGGCCAGGAACGGTTACAGGCCATAATCTATTATCGGCGATACGAAATACATCTTCGCCATCGGGATTAACAAATCAACTTGTACAACGAGCCCAAAATATCGTAGACATATTTTTCGAGTGTATTAACCAACATTGACTGATATGCTCGGTTGACTCTAACTCGGTTTGCCATCGATACTCCTCATCTAGCACATGTTTCATTTTGAGCTACCTAACCCTCCAACTTCCATGAAGTGAATATCAACCCATGGCAACAGATTCCGTCTGCGAACGACACCTCTCATCGGGGCAACGAGGCGCATGTCCATTCGAGTTCTCAACCTGGGCCGCTCACGCGTCCGATGGAGCGGCTTTTTGACCCTGCTTCTTCTTCTCTTCGAGGTGCCTGAACAGGTCGGAAAAGTCCGGTTTGGGTGGCATCCCCCAGGGCCTGTGGGTTTTTTGGGGAGTGACGCTGTCACTTGTTTTAGCAGCTTCGATGCCGGCATCTGATTTGTTAGCTGCTGTCCATGTGGAAGTGACTGGTTAGCTGTGTTGGAGTGTTCTGTGTGCCAAGCCATCATGTCTCATGGCAGCATAAAGAGATGATTTAGGAAACCTACTAGGCAAGATGGCGCCAGCCAAGGCCATGCCAGCGAAAGCGAGAAGACTGAGCTTCATGGTTAAGGAGTATGTTCGGGAGGTTCAGTTAAAGTGGTCTTTGTCAGTAAAGGATTTATGGCGGGATAACCGTAGTATTTGTACCCAGAGAAGTTTACACAAGAAGGCCATTGGCAGATGACAACATTACGTATTCGCAAAGGGATTAAGCATTTCCACCAAAGAAAGTGTAAGAAGCCTTAGATCATATAGTCAATGGCTTGATCATTGAGAGTTGATCTTGGCTACAGGAGGAAAACAGAGTTCATTATGCCTGAGAGGGAAAAAGCTAATGTGTTATTTTGACCGAGTGGCTTAGATCTATCTTGTGGGATATTGAACATGCGGACCAAATGAACTTGAGATTGATAAGCTTTGCACTTCTTGCTTGTATTAGGACCGATATCAATTAGCCGAGAATTGACCCAATCAACTAAAGGACAAAAAATTCAATGGTGAATCCTTCGTTAAAAATTAAAAGATAATACAAAGTGTTAACGAACTACAAAAAGCAGGTCTCGGAGGGAGTCGAACCCTCGCTGGCGGAATCAGAATCCGCAGTCATAACCGTTAGACCACGAAACCGTGTTATGCGCTTAATTAACTGAGTCTCTTATCAGTATTTATATGCGCCAAACGCATTATAGCTCAAAAACACGCTAGTACACATACGATCATCTGCGTATGTATTTCTTAAACCAGGAGCAGATACAGCGACTCTTTTCGCTGCGTCTGCGACTCTGATATAATATTCTTTAGTAAGATTTTAATGATGTGCTTCTTAGAGACTTAGTAGAGCAGGCAAGGAAGCAAAACGGAAGGAAAATCACCAAACAAAAGAATTCTCTCTTTCATACACATGTTTCTGTAGCTTATTCTATAAACATTCAGCGCCACCATTAGTGCAGCCCTAGCACCATTTAATCACCAAGTTATGCATAATGTCGAGGCAGGTCCTCAAAGACGAACCCATGCTCCTTCAATTGTTTGTTCGCCAAGTCCCAAAGCTTGCCAACAGCCTGAGGGTCGTCCAACCACTTGTTGGCCTTGTCATCCAGCTTCTGAACTGGAACGTAATATCGCCCAGCGTGCTCATAGGCCTGTGAAGCTGTAGCACAGAAAAGCGAGTTCATTGATCCTTCGAGTGGCGTGGACGTTGGGGCTACTTTCATGGCGACACGTGTCATGGCTCCGAAGATGTTGTTTGAGTGAGACTGCAGACCGGACTTGATGATACCTGGGTGAAGAGAGTAGGCTGTCACGCCGAGAGGTTGGTAGTGTTCTGTAATCGCCTTCGCGGCAATGATGCTGGCTTGCTTGCAGTGGCCGTATCTCCTCCTAATATAGCTTAGCAAGCTGGGTTGGAGTTTGTCCTGGGTTGGATTGCTTACCATGGCGCTAGTTGTCCAGTTACATCAGCGAGGTTAGGGTCCTGATAGTTGATGGCTTCCGGTCCCATCCTGAAGGCCATGTCGCTAGCAACATTGACGATTCTCACACGGTCCATGCGGCCACTGCCCTGAGCGGCGGCAACGAGGAGAGGCATCAATGACATGGTGAGGGCGTGATGGGAGAGGAAGCATGTCTGCCATTGGACTTCAAAGCCGTCCTTTGTCAATTGCCAGGGACTAGCCATGATCTGGATCACGTTAGCTTTATTTCGTAACACTCTGGGATGCACCTACACCAGCGTTGTTAATCAGCAGATCAAGGCGGTTTTCGCGACTCATGAAATCAGCGGCGGTATTTTTGATGCTCTGAAGGTCTTGGAGGTCTAGCTTGAGGAAGTGAAGGTCTAAGTCGGGACTGTTCTGTCGCATCTCAGAGATAGCCTTGTTGACGCGTTCGCTTGAGCGGCTGGCGATGTAGACTCTAGCGCCCTTGAGGGCAAGTTGAAGTGTTGTTTCATAGCCAATACCGGAGTTGCCTGGATAGTCAGTGGTGAGTTGTGTAAGTGTTAAGTTGATGACTTACCGCCTGTAACGATGGCGATGTAGCCCTGAAGACTGGGGATATCGCGGATTTGGAACTCGGGTTCTTTGTGACAGTTCATCATGATTTCAGTGTAAATGCGCAGAGACTTTCGAAGAGGTATTGAAAGGTGAGTTGTAAGTGTGTTCTAGAAATTGGTTTGTCGGGTTGTTGAAGCTGGGCTGATAGTCCGACTTCTGTTTGTTGCACTTCTCTCATCTTATACCAAGAATCTCAGAGGCAGTGCAGCCAATCGAAGGTGGAGCTGTCCAATTCTACGGAGTTGTCCGCGGACATGTCCATGGTGGGGCTGGGCTGAAGGGCTGAGGGCTTAGCTTACGGCGCAGAGGCCAATGTAATTACCGGAGCCAGCTCTGGTAATATTGATTGGATTAGCAGGAAAGGCTCTTGTTTCATCAAAGATGGGTCTTTTTCTATAGACCCTCAAATATGCCATGTTGGGTGATAAACACGGCTAGGTTCAATGAAGATTGGCCCATGAGGGTCAGGACCTTGAAGTCTGACCGACGATCCAGCCGCATGAAGTCCCTCTCTTGGCTCATTTCTGAATCAACGCACGTTCAATTCGATAATACTCCATGGACACAATTTGGCTCTGACGCTATGTTGCAGCCCTACAAGGCACATGAATCGTCAGTCGGAATGCAGGGGCGGCACGCAAAACCACGAATTGTCACTGGCTGATACAAATCCAGCCATTGCATGCAAGTCAGTTCAAGAAGATTTTCTTTATTGGCTATTGCTCCCAGAAGCCGCTCTTGACCTATGAAAGTGTCTTGTTATTTCCTTTTCGTTGCCTTTTGCGTTGAACAATTCTCGCATACCCAGTCATGGTAGATTTTAGTTACGGTAGCTCCGTCGCACTTATTTTCACCTTTTGCTTTGTTGCATTGAATTGTTCCTCCCAAGTCTAAATTGCGCTCCTTTGGGCAGAGGCGGCATTTATTTATGTTCTGACTGACTGTGCACATGGTGAAAGGAAAGTTGTTGAATGTTGGGAGTTGAGCTGACTGCGCACGAGGAGGAATGTTTGCTATTTCACGACAGGGCCAGAATCTGGAACTATATTTATAGTACAGGCCATTTGTAGCTTTGCAACTCCGTCGATCACTTTGCCCGGGGTAGGACATGCGGTAAGATTTAGTGCTCGGCAAGAATACACTTCGGACTGCACATCATTGAATCACGCGACTTAGACTTTGGGACGTTATGCAGTCGGGGTCAATTCCTTGATCGGCTATCTAGAGCAGACTCTGGCAGAAGGACAAGGCTTCTATCCTAGAGGTGATTGATAACAGAAGAAAACATGCGTCAATGTTAACGAAACTATCTGCTCAAGCGTGCCCTTTCCTATCATGCTCCACTCCATACTATCAGAGACGCTCGTCCCACTCCTTCTCTTTGATTGGGAGATGTTTGTGATCATCGCATGCCTTTGGCCCAGACATTGGTTGCTGGTTTCTCCTCTGGCAATCCTTTCCCGCCTCGGCGTCTCTGCATTTGAGGAGTAGGCCGGATTCAGGGTCGGATCTCTTGCCGCAATATGGGCAAGTCCAGGTAATCTTGGGTACGGTGCACATGCTTGTTGATTGCCGAGATTATATCGGGGAGACTAGTTGGAGCTGTGTAAAGGTCTGTTGAAGTAGACAAGTTGGCAATATGTAATAGTAAACAAAATCACAATTCATTTCGAAACGGTGTGAACTTATAGGCTAGTACGGATTCTTGGATATTCAGGGACATGAGGTCCTCCTCCTTTGTAAGTGAACAAGTCGTCTCTTTGTTTCAATCACGCTAAATAAAAACAACGTCACGAAATGGCTAGTAATGAAATTGCATCAAAGCATGTGTGAACAGTAGTGATCTGTTCAAAGAAAAGTCTTTGTCACTTTAACAGAGGCTGCTCAATGGAGCTCAAGCAATCTCTCTCTTCGCACGCTATTTCAAGTCACTCGCCACAAAGGGCTTCAACGGACAGACACATCTCCCTGCACTCTGTAGTCCTTGTCACCAGGACTCAAACCCCATGCCTTGACAATTGGGCTTTTGTAATGTGCAAATCTTCCCCTCTGCATTCACCAGTGCGTCTGTCTGCCACATCAGGCCAGCATTCTTATCATCGCCCTCAGGCACCACTCAACCCCAGCTGCTTTATCCGCATCCGGTATCCAGCTATCCGCTCGAGGCCTTCAAACTTGCGCGTGTGCATTTAGCAAGGGGCCTTGTGCACCAGCCTCCCTCTAGCCTCTCCTCTCCCACTGTACTGATGAGTCATGTCACCCTGGGTCACAATCTGAACACATTGTATAGACTTTAGCGACCTGACAACTGGAGTCTGTTAGTCTCCAGTCAAACTCATATTACGCTTGATTCATTCTTCGCAAAGTACATCGCCTGCCCTGACTTTGCCGAGCTCTACGAGCCTCATCCCCAGCAATCAGCTTTAGGCGTTGACCCCAAGACATTTTCTCTTGGTACGTCTCCCATCTGCTCGCTTTCAACATACTGGCCTCTCATAAAGCAGATTTCCTTGGTGCTAGTCATTCGGGCTTCCTACGACGTCACCTCTCTCTTCGCGCTCTATAATCATCGACACATGCCTCTTCTTGTCGACCTACCGATTCCTGCCTCACCCAATGAGGACCTAACACCATCTCTCCCCGTCACTCGAAAGGTTACTTATCAACATTCCTTCCCTCGATCCTGACGCCTGGATATCCACGATCAGGAAGTATCCAGTCATCACCAGTTCGAGTTACACTTGGCCCCGTCTCTAGCCATCGACTTGAGCTCTCCCCAGCGCGGGCTTCATATCTACAATTAGTCCTCGCTTCTCACCTCTTTGCCTTCTTATGGGCTCGAAAATCTCTCGCTCCCACAATTTTACGTTTCACGTACATGTCCTGATTGCTTCATGGTGCCTTTGCGAATAAGGCTTTGCGTGTTAGAGACAACCAAGGAGGGTCTCCACCTCATCGTATCCGAAAACAACTTAATCTTAGCCCCACGATATCACAGGATAACTACAGCTCAACTTCGGGTCGTCTTCAGCACCCCTTTGGCCCAACCCCACGATATTCTGCCAAGCCAAAAGGACACCAGGAATCCATATGATGGCGAGAAGTATGCCCGGGAAACCGTGATCTGGATTCTGAAGAAGATTAGGGTTCCTGACCGATATAACCTCGCTCTTCTACCGCTTCATGACCCTTCAGCTATGCCTTTTCCCTTGGGTTTGTCTATGTAGTATCCCATATCGCAACTATCCACTAACAGCCTTGCAGATTTTATTTATAAGCTCTCCAATTCCATGCCTGCGCAAGCCAGGTATCGGCTTCGCCCGAAGCAGATCCTCTCCGGGGGCCGTGTATCGTCGCGATGTTTCGACGGCCGCAGAGCTGGACGAGAGCGTCTCCAACCAGAGGGTCACAGTGGCCCCGGCGCGCAGCGGCGAATGATATGTCTGTCGGATCGATAAGCATAACATGACACTCTTTGATGACCTTAAGAGACTGACGCATCAGGCGTTGATGCCAAAGGTATTGAGGTTGTTGGTTACGGCGCTGCCTCTGCAAAATCACCCAATGATCGGGTCATTATACAACCTGAGCAGAAGCCCGGGCTGGCACCTTCCAGTCACGGCATCCTCAGTAAGAGCTTCACATGAAAGGCGAGTATCCAGAGCAATCTTAGTTACAGTAAGGTGAAACTTTCCTCCCGTATTTACTTGAGACGGCGCCGTGTCTTACCCGCAGGGTTCTGGGGGGTTGCTTTCCAACTTCCAAGCCCCAGGGCTTTACTGAAGATACTCCTCCTCCTCTCCAATTCAGGACTCCAGCTCATCATTGTAGACGGGCATCCCTTGACTATTCACATAACTGGGCTTGTATCGTCCTTTTGAGAATCCTGAAGAACACCCAGCAACGGAGGAACACACCCACGAGACCGAGATTAAGATTCCGAAGTTCAAACTAGTTGGTGCTGTTCCAGCAGCTGGCAGCTTTGAGGTTGTTTTTGAACCAGATTGTCGAGAGACACTGTTCATCGAATCATCTCATTATCTTAGGTTGATAACATCCCAGCCGCATTTCGTCTGGACAAGAGCAAAGCCGGGTGTAATGGTCTCATTCAAACCCTATCATGAGTTGGCTAGACATTGCTTCCCTCTCATACATATCTCCGATGGCTCCTATCTTTGCGGGCTTGGTATCCAATCACCACAAGACTTTTTACTATCTCCTGGCATTGGAAGTGTACCGAGGGATCTTGAAAGTGGACTTGAAAATGATTTCGTCAGTTGCAAAGGAGGTCAAGAAGCTATGTGTCACCAATGGAGCTAAATACCTTCGCATGTTGCCTTCGTAAAAGAAACGTCTGCTGCACGCAATAGGAGGGGCATGGGAATACAAGTTTGAAAATTACGGAAGGGCGACCTCTGTGACTCTGACGATAGATGCTTCCCACGGGAGAGTAAAAGTGAGTACTAATCAAGGTCACCTTTCGCAGACTTCATTCCTGAGAAGAGGTTCAGTGGATCTGATCACTGTACCGAGGCACATCAGAGCTTCTGCTCGTCGTTGGACACGCTAATTGCGAAAGACTTGACTGATTCGATTAACCTGCCCAGTGTTCAGTCTGAGAACCACGCCACTGAAGCCTTTAATAACCACCTGGAGGCATGCTTGCAACAGGTATGGGAATAGCAAGTGGGCTGCGTCGACTCTGCCAAATGTTAACAGCACACCAACTCCAACTCTACCTGGTGGCTTGTCTGTCACTTCACCATGCGTACTCAGTTCCAGGGCCATCTTCATCAAAACGATGTAAGCTGGCTTTGGTCATTCACTCGACCTGATGGGTTATGTATGTCTGCCCGATACGCAAAGTTACTCGACGGTTCTCCAAGACGACATCCACAAGCTTGAATCACAAGTCGTGGCTTTGTATAATGCTATTGTGGCAGGTCTTGAAGGCTGCTAGGGAGCGTAGTTGCGCATGAAGAAGTTGACTCAGCGTGGGAGAGCATATAGAATGGTTAGCTCGCCCGTTCATCAACGAAGATCATCTCACCAACGTTGCCCCATCCATGCCCGAAAATCCATCTAGTGAAAGTCCAACGACTCCCGAGTCTGCAAAACAGGGTCAGTTGGCGCATAACTGCTTGTCTATGACCGGGATGGGGTGTCTTCTTGAGCCAAGAAATCGCAAATAGGAAAAGCATGAATACTTCTATCGGAGCGTGATCGAGCAACATCTTCAACTGGGGAACGAGAGAGGAGGAGAAGGTGCATTTTTGCCACAGCTTGAAAGACATTCTCCTCTATGTTCATCTTCAAATTGGCGTTGCTCTTCCATAAACAATCTTCCCCGGCGCAGCGAGCGGTTCATGACTCCAATCTTTGGAGCCAGCATTTTGTATCCAATCTCAGGAAAGCACCAACACTCCACGGCAATGGGTTAGAGCTACGACGATGTGACATTCGTATGAAATGGTCCACACGCGTTAGCCTGCATGTGCAAATGGCGGTAAGATTGGAAAAGATCAATATGAAATCAGCTTGGTGATAGACGTTGAAGTTGAAATGTGCTTCCTGAGAGACCAAGGGTTGATCGCCCCCGAAGGAGCCCCTATTAACATGGTCTATTTGCAACTCTTCTAGAAGAGAGCGAGTAGGCCCTGGACGACATCTAAAATAGCCATGACGTTGTATTGATAAGCTTCAGAGAAGCGAGCCAGAAGGTTGGGGAGCATCACTATGAGATCTCGTTGACGTTACACTGTTGAATATGGACAGCCAGGCTAGAACATGACCTAGAGTGGTCGATCTCACTCGAAGGCACAAGACTGCTGTTCACATTCTCAAAGGTTTTATCATCAATTACAGCAAACAGTGGTCAGCATTGGAAGTTTCTTGTAGTAAAAAAAATAGGAGAAAAGCAGGACAAGCGGAGGAATGAGGGAGAACGACTGAGGTAACAAAACACTCATTTTTGAGGCCGTACATTTCCTTGACGCGGAGGACAGAGCAGTGATCGGTTTCAGGCTGCTGTTTATGGCTTTAGCCTTGGCAAGTACTTGTTGTAATGACGTGGCGGTGGCAGTCCGCAAAGGTAGCTCCCGCGATGAAGCTGGGGTAGGAAGACCCTAGGGTAAGAAAGAGACCAGTGCAGATACCGAGTATTACTTGCAACAGAAACTATCTACAATGGAAGGCTTTTCTTCTCTATTGCTACTACTAACTTGGGACTGTATTATCCCTCCTGCCAGTTCTTTTACAGTCTGCCAAACTCCACGTAACAATGCATTACAAGGAAGCGCGTGGTGTTTTATGGCTGTGTTGGGTTCTGGTCAGAATAATAAGATCTGCTGTTCGGAAGAAATGAACATAATGGATGCGTATCATATTGGCAAGAGGATAAAGCAACCTACTGTAAGAGCGGCTGCTGATAAGAAATATTGGCCGTTTATGAGACTCATCAGCTGCTGGTAAGGAGTATTCACTGATGGGAATAGGTATCTGCTTCTGGCAAGAAATCTGCCTAAACCCTCGCCCCTGGTAAGAAAAATCCACTGCTGGCAATAAGTTTTGCTACTGGTGATGAATGTCTACTGCTGGAAAGAAACCAGTTGCTGCGAGTCAGAAGAGCGCGGAAATTACTGGCTCAGGGCAGTTAAATCGACAAAGGAGAGGTTGTGGCAAGCATTTAATAGCACTGGATAACGTATGAAATTAAGGTGTCAAAGGCTTTGTATTGGCCACGATGAACTGGTTGACATGAGGCCGCAAAATAACCAAGCGAAATGGTTTCGAGACAATCAGCAACGGCCGATCCTATTACGTTTGTGCCAAGATGGTTCAGCCCAGGAGTGTCGTCTCCAGTGAGGACGTTATCATCGGCTTCAGCAACACCCTTACCAAGACCGAGAACGAATGAGATGCCACACAGGAGTTTGCATAGTCGGCGTCGTTCTCGTGGCACGGCCTGAGGTATGGTAAGCCTCCACTACGAAAAGATCCCCAATCACGATCAATAAGGAGCGCGCTGCGATGATTCCATGTACATCCATAGTGGCAATGCTATCTTCACCAGAGCGGAAATAGCAACGTGAGAGACCACCTGTGAGTACAATTGCGACAGCAAGGTCAAGGTCAGAGACAAGGGAAATCACTACATTGTCACGATGATGCGGGGGCGGAGTACACATCGGCTCTCTCATCTCAGAATGGGGCTTCGAGACTTGCACGAGCAAGTTTAGCAACTACAGCGGCAAGATCTTGCCTTAGGACCTGGAGCTGAGATTGACGGGCTTCGAAGAGAGGAAATCCCTGATGGTGAACGTCGAAAGCTTCGTTGCATACAACTCAGCTCATGGGTCGACCCCCATCGAGCAAGATGCTTCAAGACCATCAAGCCTAGGCAGGGGCTTGGTGCAGCAAGCATAGTGTATATATGTAGATCGGTTCGTCGGAGCGCGTAGGTGTTCTGTCCGGAGAATACGAGATTGGTTGGGTGGGGACCTGCTTCAACCCACGGCGGACTCAACGATATTTGATGGATGCGGCGCGTGTCTGAGAGACAGTGGGGGACATGGTCGGGCTTCCAGCGGTCCAGAGTCTTTGGCCAGGTGGAGGATCTTGCGTAGAGAGGGACGGACTGGCCATGTTGAATCGCGCTCGAGAAGTCGAGGGGGCGTAGGCCATCGTTAAGCGCAGGACTGACCACGCCGGCCAGTGGGTTTGGAACGAAAGAAGGGGCGTTGACGTCGGGCGCAAGTGATAATGTCGCGTCGTATTTGGCGGTGCTGTAGATGCAAGATGAGGCGCCGAACTTAATTGAAGAGTCGGCACAAGAGCTGGTGTCCCGTGAGACCATGTCAGCTTGAAAGTCACCGTTCAATCAAAACCTCCAAACAGTGGAGGCCACTGACCATTACAACGACCTTGGGGCACAGAGGGCAGGTCATTTGGCGGACCCAGCGATAATAGTCTGGGGGCAATACAGGACCGAACTCATCAGGTTGGCGGGCAGGAGAGTCGAGCGCTCGACTTGGGGCCGTTTCTGAAAGCCCACTGCTCCGTGTCTGCCTCCGGGTTCAGCCTCCGGAAGCCCGGTAGTCAGGATTAGATCACGCGCAGTCGGCCGGAACAAGGCTATAATAGTTCCGAGTCAATATGTATACCATTCAAAGCTGAAGCAACCTCTTTAAGGTATGAACTCAAAGAGCTGGGAACGTTGCAACGTAAGAGACACGCCGGGAGGCCACGCATGGTTGCCCCGAACCACTGAACTCTTCTCTACCTTCCGTCTTGGAATATTTTTGTGTAGTGCCTTCGGATTCGTATTTTATCCTGATTGCAAGTTCATTTCCCGGCATTAATAGCACAGGACTTGTGCTAGAGATGGTTTGTTCGAGGTATCTGCTAAGATCTGGCCAAACCCGTTTAGGTTAGAGTCATGGGTGTCACTGTTGTGTGCGGTCTGAGTCTCGTTTCCTTATGTGGAACCTCTCGGTCTCGCGACGGAGGTGCCTATCGTTAACCACCGAGATGCCCCTGTGAGTAGCAATGATGGCATCGCCTTATATTACGAACGGTTCAGATCATCGAAGAGGTCCGCGAAGGTGGCATTAAACGTTGCGAAATTTCGATCTTCTCAAGTCGTCATATTCCGCCCTTGTTGAGAAGCGAAGGCAGGCAGTGGCAGTTCAGGTAGACGGCGCAGTAGGCAGAGAAGGATTCGCGATTACGGTGGAGAGCGAGACTATAGAAGAGGCGCCCTTACGAGAGCAGCCCCATTGCCATTCGTTGTTGTCCGCGTTCGATCTGCCGTTGCGAATTCCCCCACTGCGAGAAGCGCGCATTCCGTCGCCTCATCATGGCCGTGATTGTGAGATACCAATTCTTGTGACAGAGTGCTCAGCTCAGCTAGGTAGCCTGGCAGAAACAGCGAGCTTCGCATTATCTCTACGGCCAGCATTCATGTCGTCTTGATCATTTACAGTATATGTATTACCTGTGTAGATTATTGGCTTAGTCTCGGGGTTGAACTCATGGTCGGGGTCGGCTCGATATTGGACTTAAATTCGGACTCTTAACCATCTTTGCTGTCCGACCGTCAGCTCGTCTCTGTTAGTAGATCTACGAATACCAGCTTGACTTTAGCCTTAATATTAGCACTGCTGCAATAATTAGCGAAAGTCATCTGTTTATCAACCCGGGTGCGGCTATATGAGTGATTTTGAAAGTATGTTTTGAACACATGCTCGATGTTCGCCGGTTAGTCAAGAATCAAGGCCCAAGATGATTAAAATCTCTTCGGCCAAAGCGTACAGTCTGTCAAGATCTCGATGGTGTTGTTCCATGTCGTTGTTTCGTCAGGAAAGCCTTGTGCCGTTGTTGCTGGCTGTGTTACCGAGTCTCTTGATAAGATGTGCCGGGAAGTCTATGGTCCGGATCGCCCTTATTTTAGAGGCCTTCCGCTTATCCTTTGAAGAGGGTCTTTCTCTTCACCCCTCTTATCTTAGCCGATCTTAAGATTTCTTCTTAGCCAATATTAAGATCTCTTAAGCCTTATTGTCAAACTAGATTCGGTGCAAGTAGGTGGCCGCTGCAAGGTCAATAACAATGAACTAGAATTCATAGACTGCAGTTATCGCAATTTGAGATATTCCTGGAATTCTGAGTTGTCAGGCTTTTGGACACGTTCTACTAACTATGTGGCATGCTGGGGTTCCTGTCACGTTGCTCTGACAGTTATTGCATTCATGATATGCTCAATACTATTTTATTACACTGATGAAACTGATATCTATAGTTATGCATTTTCCTTCTATCCCAATACTCCCAGAACATATGAGATCCTTTCTAAGATAACCCTTTCGCATTTTCTTGCGTGACATCCTTGAAGCCCATATTATTGATCTATCTCCGTTTCAAAGACGTGTGGTCTGCCTCTTCTGTTGCTGTTCCCCTGGCCATGGGTGGTTCTCAGCCTGTGATAATTAGGAGGTAGTCGTGACCTGGCTGGTGTGTCTCTGACGTGAAAGCGCCCTGCCTGTCTCGCCGCGAAGTCTGATCTTCGCCCCTTTCGCCTTGGCAGCTTCTTCTCTTTTCTGTCTTGCCAATGATCTCTTGAGAGCCGCTTTCTCTCGTCTCTCTTTGATGGCCTTCGCTCTCTGCAACTTCTGCTCCTCCTTTCTCGTCTTCCGCTGGTGCTCTCGGATTGCCATGTCGACCTTGGCGACCATTCTATCGGCGACGCCTGGGCACGTACAGGCAAGCGGCATAGCAGTGATGGTTGCAGTGGGGTGGCCCTCTCGGGCTTCCGATAGCATGTTTGATACGGCTGGGGACCAGCTCTTGATGCCCTCGTGGAAGGGACGGTGGTCAAGCAGACTCTGGAGAAAAGCGTTGTTCCAAGGTCGATCGATAACTGGCATCCCGACAGGGACCCATGTGTTGCAAGAGCTGTGTCTTTTGAACCCATTCATTTCATCCTGCATGACCATGAAGATGTCGGGGAACTTCTCTGCATACTTTAGGCGAACAAGAAGGTTCGGCATGACGATTGTAGTGATACGCCCAGACTGGGTGACGTCGAGATGAAAAGAGAATTTGTTAAAAGGGAATCTGCCCAACTTGCGTTGACTGCTCCAAAAGGGCAAATGCAAGACATCGGTTCTGGGATTGAAGTATCCATAAGGCTGGGCATCGGAAGGCTCCAATGGGTTCGTTGAGATGGTGTAACGTTTAAGCCGGAGCTGGGCTTGGTTTCGTGATTCTTCGCTGACCATGAGAGCAACTGGCAGCGGAGGTGCCTTGATGCGAAGCCATTTGTCGTTCTGCGTGCGGGAAGGCTTGAGACAGTAGACCTGAGGGTCTGGGAGAGTCATGTCCCATACCATCCTTCTTAGCTCAGGCGGCATGTTTTTGAAGCAGGTGAAGGTTGGCTGAGGTGTGGGGGGAGGAAGTGGAAGTGGAGTGAATGCCTGGAACATTGTCGCTTCTTGCAGTCGCGTAGATGGGACCATCTCGTATGGCTGACGGTAGAAATGAGGGCAAGGGTTTGATGAAGTATTCGTTCAATTGAGGCTATTGCTTGCATCCAAGTAAGTTCTGGAAGCGTTGGAGAAGAGAGGGAAGAAAAGGGCAGAGGTATACTAATGGGCTTCAACAGTAAGTTTTATTCTCTGACTTAAGACATATCATATATCATAACCACTCCCCAAACCCATGGTGAGTGGTAGTACAAGCATCATGCTTGGGCTGGGCATACATCTATCAACAAAGAAAGAGAGTGTTGTCTATCATGGTTGCAGCAGATATCACAAAGAACCACCAGATCTTGAAACCCCGTTCATCCGCTTCTGCGCATGTACTTACACACTTGAAGGAGACTATTAGCCAGTTGAATTCTTGGCAAAGAAAAGCTCAGGCTTCTAGAATTCTGCATCATGACATTGAAGAACAAAGCAGGGGACCGTGTGGAGTAGCTCAAGCCACTTGCATGGTCCGCACATGACGCTAGCAGTTGTTGGACAGGAGAAGACCAACCTGTGCTTTTAGTCTACATATTGTGGCCAGTAAGCTAAAGAGAGACGAGAAACTTCAGAAACTCCGCTTGACTGAGACATAATTAGCGTCCTCTGAAAGAACTGGTTCTCATTGTGTTTGGTTGCGCAAATTGGTGAGGTGATGCATTTAACCTTCGGTAGCCCATCTTCTAAACATGCCTAATGCCACAGGAACCCTTACAAATAAACACATAACCTGTAAATTACTACCAGATTCTATGCTGAGATATAACATCTGGTCTACAAAAAGTGTCTATGTCATGTTGGGAGGTCTGAGCACATGGTCCCCTATGACGTAGTTCCAATTCAGATTCCTACGAAACACTACATCCCCTGCAGTGGCTTTTGTGGCTGGGCCTGAAGCCGCCAGTCAAAGTTCTACAGCGCCAGCTTTTGTTAACAGTAGATGACACTAGCAAATTGGGGGTGCAGGACAGTCGCGACGTTCATCGCAACGGGGCATGCTTCAGCTGGCACGATGTCATCGCAGGAGCAGCACCAGGCTAAATCGGGGCGAGCCTCTCCTTACTGTGTCGCTTCAACGCCGATTCTTTCAGTAGTGGCGCAGAAGAATTGTATTAGGATTTAGATACCGTCATTGCTCATATTCGCGTAGTTAGAATGAGGAGTGAGGTCCAGTCCTTTAGACTACCCTAGACTGAGGTGGTACATAGAAATTTAGTTAGAGCAGGCAACGATCTAGCAGCACCGAAAAGCAAAGAGGACGTCTGGTCGCGACTCAGCCTTGCGTCTGTGACGTGAACCCTTCCAAGCGAGGATAGGCCTCTCATTTCAGGGACCTAGCATCAATAATGGGATTCCGGAACTACAGGGGCGAATGGCTTGTTGTCTTATAGCGCAACGGCTGGTGTCTTACGGATAGCCACTTCTGCAGCTCGAATCATGAGAGAGATGGCGCAAATAAACAACACATAGCCATCTAGATTGCATGAAAAGATTCACCAACACATCTCTCTCTGACCCCTGGTCTCTTGCCTCTACTTTTCTGCTAATTATAGATAGAAGCAAGTCGTTTCCATTCCTGTTCTTCTCATCACTGTATAGAAAATGATCCAAATCTTGTTATAAAGTGAATTCGTCCCCCCGAGATTGTCTGAGTCACGATCTTGTCGTGACATGTTATCTTTGAGATACGAAACGTATTTAGTTGACTCAATCTTAAGACGCATCTTAAGATCCATCTTAAGATGAAACCAGTCACGTCTGTCGTTGTCGAAAATAGTACGCACCGCTTTAGTAGGCGAATTTTCTTTTTCAGTTAAAGCAGACGATTAATTTGTGATTGTGATTAAGGTGTTGATCGACTTCAGGACTGTTATTCATTCCCTGATGATGTTTTCTCCTTTTCTGTTCTCACTGCGCAACCCGGCACGATTGAGATGGAGCACGATGCCCATCTTAAGATTCATGGCGCGTGGCCCACATCGCCCGTATAGGACAAACAAGCGGCCCCAGCGGGGACGGACGCGAAGAGAGTGATGACGAAGAGGAAATTGTTCCGCATGCTTTAGGCGAAGACCACTTTAAGCCCTACTGAGAGAACACCAGCGTAAGTCACTTTGGTGAATCTGTAGCGCAAAAGCGCTTTGCAAAGGAACCACAAGAGGACGCTCAAGAATTGGCATATCTGAGGTACATCTTCACTCGGCCTGAATCAAGGTACTAATATCTCGTGGATTTAAATGCGTGGTTGGGAGACGCATCCGTGTACCAGTACCTTTGATGGCGAACATAACAGAGCTGGTCTGCTGTAGACCCTTGGCGCCGTAACGGACGTTCTACTCCGGACCGGGCCCGAACACGAAGCAGATGCCGATACAGTCCACAGTGCAGATTATGCAGATTGTGCGGACTCCTCTGCTGCTCTGCTAAACGGCTAGAGGTACTACTGTCCAGTGCTTCGACTGCTGCCAACCGCTCTCCACTGTGGCTGGTTTCGCAAGTTACACAGCAGTAACTTGGCACACAGGCCACCAAAAGTCGGGGAGTCTGGGATTGCCCACTTCTAGCGGACATTCCATTTCCCGCTCATCTCCTCGTTTTACAATGGCTGATAGATCTTTGCCATGTTAATTGGTGTTTTTAGTGAATTGACTTTGGATTTGCTTAAGATTCAACGTCCAAGATAAGGTTCGGGCCGTAGATCTCACTACGCCGCTGTCAGTCAGGCACCGATCTGATCGGTCTGAAGATGGAGTCAGCGGGGCGATCAAAAACCGTCTTCACTTGGATTCTGTGGTTGGAAGTTAGTGAGGTTCATCCCTTGTGTCAAGTCTCGCCTTGTTAGTCAATTACCAAACGATCTACCGTGTCTGCTATGACGGCTGTCCTATGCACCATGCCGCGATCTGGCATGGCGAATCTGTGATTGTTGTCGGAGCAAGATCTTGGGCAATTGAGCGCAAATTGAAGCCCCTTGAAGATGATAATAATGCGCGTGTCGCGTACCGACAATACCATCTGTAGTGATACTGACATATCTCATCAGACTTATCTGCATATTTCTTGGCTATCCACGAGCTATTCTCTGTTCCTCCAGGTCTCAGATTCCCGCAAGTCTAATATACAATTCTCACCTCACGCACTACAACCAATCCCCATCTAGTTATCATGCAGGAGCATGCACTAAATGAGCTCTGGAAGGCCTATGGACAGTGACGTAGCAGCCCATTCAGCGGGCATGTGACCAGTCGCCACGAGAAATGAGCCCAAACTCTTCCATCGACAATGATTGATAGTTTCTCTCGCATCAGGCAGATTTGTGCTTCGCGTACCGTTAAGTCTCGCGGAGCGGGTCAGACAGAGGCACGGATACAGCATGGGCTTCGCAACACGCCAGAGGCGCGTGGCCATTGCCAATAAACAAGTAGTCGATGGGACAGACATATAATACTCGTATCGAAAACGTATTTGCGGATGGGAGCGCTCGGTTTTCGAGTCGAGTCCAAGTGAGCGTATCATGGCGCTGTTTCGATCATGATCTCGTCTGCACAAGACATCGAAATGTCAAGATCATGTAGCAATCCGGAATGATGGCTCTCTTTGTTAAGAAATCGCCGTTTACAGAAGGGAACAGCACCTGGAAAAGTATCTTAAAACCAAGGCAAGCGTCTTGACGGTAGAGCTTCAACCTGCGGCAGCTGGGGGCGGTTGGCGATCAGCGCGGGCGCCTGGTCTTGACGCGCCGAGTACTCGATCGTGCAATATAAAGTTCGGTGGTCGGCATCCATTCAAAGCGTAAGGGTCCTCCTTGCTCATCGGCAGAGGCGGCGTCGAGAGGGCTGAGCCAGTATTGGAAAGCGTGGTGAAGTTTGAGCTGATGTGCAAAATGATGGCGGAATCAGTGTGCAAATAGATATGAGCGTTAAGGAAATAGAAGGATGTGAAGGAGATGACAGTAAGAAACCAACGAGAGCGAGGCGAGATGAACAGTGAAATAATGAAGCAAGCATCTAAACATCCATTGTCGCGAGACTTCGAGTTCGCCAGAGACAGAGTGAGGTCGGGTGCATTGCCCTGCTTTTCAGCCCCCGCCTGCAGAACAGGCCATGAATGCACTGAGCATCGCTAAATTTACAGTGGGTTTGCATACGCTACGCTCTGACGTAATTGACCCCCGCCTCTCAGCGAATTGCTCCAGGGCTACCTGCATCAATCACGACACGACATCTCTGCATCAAGAACATTATCCCTCCTCCTCCTACATTATACAAGGCCGACACACTAGTTACTATCTGGTTGATAAGTGATTAATCTCATTGTGCTTCTTTTGCTTTCAGCATCAACGCGTGAGCTACCGTATGTAAGATTATCTCTGTTGCGTCGGCTGCTCACCCACTACAAAGAACATCCAACAGTTTTCATCTCCTCAGCGTTTGTCTGGAAAATACAATGTCGGGGACCTGCATTAGCACCACTGAAGCAATTTGCTGGAGAAGGGGCCGAAAGAGAAGGTGAAATGCTTAACATCCTCTGTTTCTCGCTCGCTCTCTCGGTTTCCTTGACCTTTCAGCTTGATTTTCACCAGCGCCATCATTCGATACCACCAACTCTCTGCTTGTCATTTTGCTTCGCACTCAGTCGCTCCCGCCATGGACGCCGGGAAACTGTTGCTTCAAGCGTACGTCGAGGACTACCTCGAGGAGGACGACGACGATTCAGATTCCGACGTCCCTCTAAGAGAAACGCAAGGGAAACGTCTCAAACGTTCCCATGAACCAAATCCAGCTCGGGCCGGTTCTCCTCCACGACTTCAGCCTTCGCAACCAGCACCGATAGCTCAAGGCCAGCCCGCAACTCAACCCAGCGTTACTGCGATACGACCCGAACGAACTCAATGCCACGCCCGACAACCCAGACCCCGAGTCCCCGCCCCCTCAATTCGCACCCAACTCCCTGCGACAGCAGTGATCAACAGTGCAAGGCAAGCATCTCGTAGCTTTGTTGCAGTCTCCCAACCCTTCCGACCTGCAGCTACTCCTACTGTAAACGCACTGCCCATCGACGGTATTGACTTGAATCCTCCTCAGCCACGCTGGCCACCACTGCCCGACAACAACAACATACCCCATGCCTTCTTATTCTACGCTGAAGAGATTCGCATCGTCGTGAACATGCTTTGCGGCACATGCATTGATCGCGAACTATTCTTTGAACTCATCCGACATCAAGACACCGCTCCATCCGCAAGGCCCATCTGGACTATCCCAGAGATATCAGAACAGAAAGAGATCGGGTTTCTCTGCGGTAAGTCCCTAGCTCAACATCATCACCATGTCTAACCTATCCCTACAGCGTTCCCGGACCAACATGACTCGATACCAATGTGTGAGCACAGCCAAGCCTGCGAATTCCTCTACGTTACCCATCGCATCAAATTCGGAAGCAGCTTTCGGGTGGATGCGACGTTCTATTGCGTTACACGCGAGGGATATCCAGGTCGACACTCGGTGCTCTCTCTATTTCGGCATAAGTATAGAGATCCGGAGTATGTCGAGAGGACAGAGCAGGACTTACTCCTAAAGGCACATAATAGTGTGGGGGACTTTTGTTGGCGGCTTGCGGCGTGGGTGTTTAAAAATGCATTCTATCGTAGGACGGATATGATGGACAGACAGAAGTTGATTCGGCTGTTTGAGGATGCGGTGGCGCGTTGAAAGGGCTATCATCTGAAGAGATGCAGAGATTGTGCTGCGCAAGCTGACACTGATTGAGGAAAGACTGAGATTCAGGCATCGGAATCGGAATGTAAAGTGGTTACTCATTGGCCACTGGCCTTGAACAAGAACCACAGCTGGCATGATATCCATTGTGCTGGCGTGCTTTGGTCTTGGTGCATGGTCTGATGATGGTATTAAAGACATGGTCACGATTTGAAGATGAGCACCTGTGTAAGAGAGGAAAGCTTATGGACAACAGAGCTTTGGTGAGAAGAGAAGAAGGAGTCGAGCCTTCGTATATTGAGACATTTGCACTAGTAGTCCAATACGTTCATCAGTTCTGTCTGACACAAACTCATCTAACAACATCCCTCTGCCACTTTACTTCGTCAAAAGAGACTGGTTGCTGGTGAGTGTGAGAGGTATGTCTTAGTCAGAGGAATGTCCTCAGCGGCACAATTTCAAGGCTTATGAAGCCTTGTTCCTCGATGAGAGCTGGCAATTGAAATGAGAGACGAAGTTTGAGCTACTCTTGATCCTTCTGTAATTTGATCACTTCAGATGCCGGGGCATTCAACTGGCGCAACGTATATGAGCAACTAGACTTCTTTACATCATTAACACCGATTTTCAGTTGAAAAGGAGCGGGGGTCATCGGAATACAAATGGGATATCAAGTGAGTTTACCCAATGCCAAGTATATGAACAGAAGGCTCTGATCTGAAAAGAAACCATCTGCACCGATTGTGTCTTTTCTCTTGCCCAAAACCTCAAACTAAAGCCAACCGCACCTCATATAGGGCTAATCCACAAGGCCAAGCCGACTACTCGTCACCAAGTTAGTTACTGTTCTGCTGTGATAGCATGTCAACATACCTGGTTCCGTGGGTTTCTCTTGTCCCTAACGCACAAGAGCCTTCTGAGCAACTTGGAGCGACTCGTCGTTTCACTTAGCACTCACGGCGAAGAGTCCTGGTCCAGGCACGGTTTTGACGAACCCGACCATGACCTTTATGGCTCCAACGGTTTTGATACGTTCGAGATCAGTACGACAGTTGCCCTCTTGGCCAGTTCGACTGCATATTGTTAGGACAGGCATTTGAGAACTTTAACTGACTTGCGAGGTGCGATCTCTGAGAAGGTCAGAGAGTAATTCTCGGATCGTCCGTCTCCCATCTCGATGCTACGTTATCACATCCTATGGATTTGCTGTGGTTTGCCGATGATATCTTCATGCTTCATTACAAGCTGTTGGCATTCAATGCGGTCGACGGATAACTTGAGGACAATGGCATCTGCGCCATCATGGAAGGTGAAGAGACGAGAGAATCTGTATCTAATGTAGAAGCTCTTGCCGGTCCGAGGTTCGATGAAAAAATGAGTTACTGCTAGCTCATGGTCAAGGCGACGGTCTCCGACGAGTGTGATGTGAGGGGTACTCCTTAGCTGGTTGGTGAGCAACCCAGATATTGATGCAGAGACCAGGATTTTAGGGGAGTATTGCCAGTTCTGATGTGAGATGGGTGCAGAGCGTTGTATGGCTGGAGGGCAAAGTGGCAGTGTGATGTGGCCTGGGGGGCAATAAGAGCGAGGGGTGAGAGGCCTTGGGAAGAAAATTAGTCTTCTAGAATGACGGAAGAAGAAATGGACAACGTTCCCGGGTGCCTTTGTGATAGAGGCTCTTTATGTCAGATCATTTGTGGCATGAGGCTTTATCAAAGGACATAGAATGAGTCCACAATGTGAACAATGGGCAGACGTGGCTTACACGACATTTGAGTCTGCAGGGTTTCGCCAAGCTCAACGCAAACACCGTTCTGCTCGCAACTTACTGGGAACGTCCGTCAACTAAACCTACATCGTTGACAACGGCCTTCAGCATGAGGAAACGATCAAGGCAATTGTTTTTCATAACTCACTTTTGCGAAACGACAACAAAAGTCCCCAACAGACAGACTCTTCCCTTTTCCAGCTCTTGGGAAGAAGTCCGCTTTGACCATGGCTTACATCAGTCTTCCTTGAGATCATTCAAAGAGCCCCACGAACTCATCCAATAAGCACTCACGAGGGTTGTCAATGTCTAAGCCCATCAGCCATCCGTCCCATTTCCGCATACTGTATTGAATATTACCAATTCACAATACCAATCGGGCATGTAACAACAGAGACAGTCCCCCGCATGTAAACCGTGAGTGAGCGTTGATCGCAACTTTTCCAGTGATGGAAAAGGATGAACAGGTCTGCATATTGAAATATGGCTAGGGAGCCAGAACGAAGAGTGTGACAAAGCATAGATGACGCATTTTATCAAACCGGTGAGGCCGTATGGCGCAATAAAAAGACATGTCCGCTGCTGGGACAGGCAAAAACATACAACAGCGGGGATTCGCTGGTCGTCACCGACCCAACTACTAATCCGCCGGTTAGTGGCTTGACTATGGGAGAGCGGACGGGATCCCGTATTTTCCACTACCTTTGGTCGTATGTAGCAGATATAATACGCATCGCAGCCTATATCGACAACCTGCTAGATTTACTGAGGGACAGCACTTCAATTGCTTTCCGATGAGAATGGCAATGCAGCACATCGTTAGTCATGGACAAGGATGATTCACGTCCATATTCTCTGGCTGCGAACAAACAACATCCACTTATAACATGTAGTCAACTTTAGCGATCGACATGGGAAGCAACAACTGGGTGCCGGCCACACATATTCTACTAGGTGCCTGGAGTGGCCTGCACGTGCGTGATATCTACCAAATTCCATTCCATCACGTCAGGCTGCTGCCTGGGCAACCATCGAGGTTCCTACTTCCCTGTGGCGCGAGGTCGAGACATCTCTTCAAGTTCCGGACGATATGTTCAGTCTGCTAGTAAAGTCGCTTTTCCCCGCCTGTGTCTCGGCCATTACCATGAACATGTCCTGCCAAGGTACCAAATCTCAGAAGGACCCAAAGATAGTTGCGTGCTATCTGCAGATAACTGTTGAAGTACAAAGCAAAGAAAGTCTGACAAGTCGTTTTTACCCAAGTACTCATCAACACAACTTGTCTTATCTTACATAGACTGGAAGGCAGTCTTGGCCAGCGTAGCCTCCCACTTCTTGATCCTCTCAGCAGCTTCACCCTTACTTCTCTCTTCACCCCGAATCCTGTCCCCAAGCTCCGTAAGACGAACATCAGACTCCTTCTCCGCCCTCTCCGCAGTTTCAAGCGCCCCCTTCGCTGCTTCAAGGTGTATCTCCAACTCAGAAACCTTGCGTCTCAGCTCGTATGTGCTCCTGCTGTGCTTTTTGATGAGTTCCTGTCGAGCTTGCTTGAGCTCAGCGATCGTCTCATCATTCTTCTTTGCGCTGAATTTCTCGGCCTCTACGCAGGCTTCAAGCTTGCGTCGTTGGTTGAGAAAAGCGGTGAAGTTCACTTCGAGAGAGTGGGCGAGGGTGAGAGGATCATCGGGATCACTTAGGGGTGTGTCGGTCTCTGATGCTCGTGAGTTGTCTGTAGGTGCAGTGTCTACAGATTTACTGTCCGCGTCTCCATCGTCTGTGGGTCCTCCAAACTCTTGTTCATCGGGTGTAGGTTTCGGGGAACTCTCGGATGACGAGATGAGCACGGTCTGCTCTGGTTTCTTTGCTATCGGACAAGGAGAAGACACGGAAAGGTCCTGCTTCGCGTGGACTGGCTCCGTGTGGCTTGAAGACTGTGCCGGATTGCATTCGGAAGAAAGCGCTTGAAGCCTGGGATCAATGGGGATAGCCTGATCCTTTGGCATCCCAGTGGGAATCGTCTCCCCGTTCAAGCCACCGTCTTCGGCGGAGGTCAAGACTTTGGTTGCCATGTTCTCATCTGCATCGGCCGGTCTGATCATCTTGATGAACTCCATACGGGTGGTTGCGATGTCGACGCATCGAGGAACTCTCTCCTTAGCCATAAGACATTTCAGAAAGACAAGCGCATAGATCCCGCCGCTGGGACTGTCTATGTGAATAGGGCCAGGCTGCAAACAATGAGTATTATAATCCGTCGAGATTTGGGTATCCAACTTACTTGTTTCACGAACATCATTCCTTTCATGTTGAGCTTTGGTTGCGATCTCAACCAATCCACAAGTTCCTCTGCAGGCACCTTGGTGAGATGATTTGTCAAATGGTGGACCAGAGTTGCCTTGCCCACGTTGAGATGACACAGCGCCCATTGGTCCTCATCTTGGTTGTAGACGAAGAATGCGATGTGTCGGGCTTTCAGAGCGGGATGTTGAGCGTGGATTACGTCGGCGTCTGTGAAGGAGGAGCTGGGTGGGAAGATGTACCAATCTGAAGGGCGGGGGAATAGACCCGCACACCGCGTCATGTCATGGCTGTCCAGTCCATCGCCGTTTCGTAGGGCCTTGATGGTAGCGCTCATAGGTTTGGCTATATCGGTGGTCTGGGGTTGTCTACTAGTGAACTCTGTGGCTTCGAGGACTGATGACTCGGCGATCGTTATTGACTCTGCAAGAGGATCAGGTGTCGGCTCAGTATTCTCTCTATCGAGTTTTGCTTGCTCATTTTCGCTTCTGGGTGTCTCTTCTCTCTGAGTCTGAGAAGGCGTCTTGGGCACCAGATTCTCAAAGTCAATCTTGTCAAAGATTCGCTGGTGGACCCTCCCGACAGGATCTTGACGAACAAGCTGGACCATCAGACCTCCCTCACTCCACAGCTCGGCGGGATTGCGGTTGGCAACCTTAAAAGCCTTGATGACCTTTCGCATGCCGGCCTTGTTGGCGGGGAGTGGTTTGCCGGCGGGTGCGTACTCGGGAGGCCACCAGCCAGGACATCCTTCATCGGGCTTGTTTGATTTGCGCGTCTTCTTCTCTTCGGGACTTGGAGGTGGTGAAGCTGATAGCTTTGGCTGCTTTGCGGGACGGCTGGGGGAAGGCGAGCGGCTAGCCTCAGCCTGTCGCCGCTTTCGAGCTTTGCTAGACTTTTTGGGAGGCATGGTATGGCCAGGCAGGCCCTGCGCGCTGGTCAGTTGAGTTAATCGATTCCTACTTTACCTTGATTGGGCAAGCCCTACTCTTATTCGTAAAAGGCAAACAGCACTTCAGAGATGGCTCATGGCACTTGACACTGCTGACTAGATCGCATGAGAGCGTTGGAAGAGGCGCCTATATATACAAGTCGTTGTGAGTGAACTGACGATATTATTCTTGAGACGGAGTGTGAGGGTCGGACGTTGTTGTGGTAACAAAAAAGCAAATAAACGACTGTCTTCTGTTGCAGAGCGCTGTTGGTGGTTGTCAGTGGATCCCTCAGGCTACCTGTCGTGCAGTGTCATGCGAGATCTGAAGAGCCATTCATTCAGTTTCATTTTTGTGTAACCATATGACAGGCATGATGATCATGCATGAGGATGTACTTGGTGATGTTGAAATGGGGGTACTTCTAGTGGTCTCAGAACCACTGACCTTTTCTATCAAACATGTTAGTGGTCGAGTATAAATGGAGGAATGTGCCGTGCGAGTGCAACGGTCCTCTATTAGCATCGATCCATTCTACACATCTTTTACACCACCACGCCCAACCAGCACCTCATTCGTGGTAACAATGTCACGTCAATATTACGAATCCCGCACCCGCAGTAGTGGCAAGCTGACGGTTACATGGTGAGAAGCAGACAAAAGGATGTAGTCATGGGCGAGATACTCGAGCATTTCGCAGTGCCGGAAACCAAGCCGGCAAGAGCAAAAGAAAGCTTTTACGACGTTATGAGATATCGAATGCCTCGTTTATCGCCATCAAGCGATTCATTACCCATATCATCCAGTGAATGATGCAAGTACAACAAGTCCAACACTTCAAGAGTACAATTGTTTCCTGTGTCACTTACCAATCAGTCTCAGAGGTGACTTACATGCCTCTCGTACGATCGAACAAGCCAGCCCAAGCGCCATAAACTGTACTGGCAAAAGGTCTTGCAGAGCACGACAGTTCAACCCATCAGATGTAAGTCCGTACAGGCTACCGGTCGATCAGAGAAGACACTGATGATTGTCACAATGGTGAGCTTGATGGTGATGGTGGCGTTGAGCATGATTGGGGACAGGGGGTCCGTAAGGGAAGGGGTTTCTTTCTATGAAGAGGCAAGTTACAAATAAGGGTTGCTGGGATGTTTGTCGGCGGCACACCTGTTTTGTTTGCAGTGAAACGTGCCATGCACTCAATACAAACTACATTGACCTGAATTTGGCTACAAACAATTGCCAAAACAACAAAGGGAGCAACTTTTCTCCACTATCAACATTCGCCACGGTTCTCTTGTTCGGAAAAGCCTGCTTACATGACCTCAAAGATCTGGGGAACGATTTGCTTCTGTGAGTGAATGAGGCTTCCTGTACTTTAACTGTTGCTGACACGGGCCGTGACGAATATTGAGAGTAGGTGCGGTACTATTCCTTCACGTCTTTCAAAGGACTTACCATCTGACAAGGCCTCTTCCATCCATCATGGCCATCCTCTCAGTCTTGGGCAAAGTATCGCTCAGATGCAGATTCCTGGCATTCATATCACCCAGCGTAGCCGCACAATGCCCAGCAGCATATCGCCAGTAAATTATACCCTCGTCAAGAGGTTTCAATAACTTTAGCTTACTGAAATCACGACCATTCAGTCTGGCAAGCCTAGGTATTGATATGGAACGTTTTCAAATCTATTAACTGCCGGTCGCTTCCTTGGTCGTGTTGCCCTGGCTTGACAAGTTTGAACATGTTTGGGAGTAAGAAGACATTGGTTTCAGCCACAAGGTTTGTTCATTGAACAAATGAATTGCACAAAGGGTCTAAACACAAAAAGATGTCTTTGTCATACTGCCGCACTATATAGGCCACATTGTTCTCCTCCCCGACCATCCTCAATTATTTCTCTTTTCTCTCCGCCTCACTTTCCGCATCATTGCACTTACTCTCACCACATCAACTGCAATGTTCATATTACGCGTCGAAAGAAATTGGCGTCTTATTGCGCGTCAGATGCAGCGACTCCTCAAACAGATGAAGGATATGGCTGAAAGGCAAAACGCAGACTTCAACGATATCCTTGAAGGCTTGGGCATCAACATGGATTTTATCTTTGATCTGTGTATTCTTGCTCCGTTATCTGAAACCACGGAGGGCGAATTGCGCTGGCCAAAAGAGTGGGTTGAGCCCAAAGGCACATTCGACGCGAACTTGGACATGCTCAAAAGTTGGGTCATTGATTGTTACTCAAGGCAGGAGGACAAGGATGAGGCCGATGCTCCGCGCCTGGTTAAGGGCCAAGGCTGGTTGTTTACGCCACCTCGTCTAACTGAGAGACAAAAACGAGACATCTTTAAACCGCAATCATGCTGAATCGATCTTGTCAACTTTGATCCCGACACCGACGACAACCGATTTCAACAGATCTACGTAGACTTTGCAGTATGAAGGGTGTTTGTGATCATGCCTTAGGCTGTCTGCATATCCAGACTGTCATCCCCTTCTTGCACAATATCCTATCAAGATCCAGCACCTCGTCGGCATATCTTGGGTGAGAGGCAGGCTCCCGCCCTCTTGACAGCGTTGAATCACTGAGAGGTAATGCCCAGGTCATTCAGACAACTGGAGACAGCAGAGAGATACTACCTGAGATAATTGAGTAGTTGGTGCAAATATGGTACATACCTGTAAAAGTTAATATACTTATTTAGACCTGCTCATTGCCACTGTATACTTATTGCCTCTGAAGCCGCAGATGGGCTTGATGCCTTTTCATTAGCAGGTGTTGATCTCTGAGGATCATGGTTGTTATCTTAGTCATGCAGCCTAAAAGGTACGCACGCTTGTACCTTCATCTTACCTGACCTCACAGTCTGACAACACCGTGTCAACTCTTATCAGTACAACACAACCCCTCACCCACCAACCAACTCCAAATCACAAACAAAATGATCAAACTTGTCGCATTCGACCTCGATGGCACTCTCGCAGAGAGCAAGCAGGCAATTCTCGACTCAATGGGCGAAGCCCTCGCCGATCTTTTGACCGTCGCCCACGTCGCAGTCATTTCGGGCGGCGATTGGCCTCAGTTTCAGAAACAGGTCGCAAGCCGTCTTCCTGCGCGAGCTGATCTTTCCAAACTCTGGCTCATGCCTACCACGGGTACCAAGCTCTACACGCACAAGGGCGATGAGTGGAAGGTGGAATATGCGGAACTGTTCAGCGAGGAGCAGAGGAAGAACATCATCGAGGCTTTCAACGCTGCTCTCGACGCAACGGGTTTTCAGCCAGAGCAGACTTGGGGTGAGCGCATTGAGGATCGAGGCAGCCAGATCACCTTTTCTGCACTCGGCCAACAAGCGCCCCCGTCGGCAAAGGAGGTTTGGGATCCTGACTTTGAGAAGCGAAAGATTATCCAAGCGGATTTGTACAAGCGGCTCCCAGACTTGTCAATCAACATGGGTGGAGCGACTTCTATCGACATCACGCAGAAGGGCGTTGACAAGGGCTACGGCCTGAAGAAGCTCTCGGCGGCGAGTGGGATTCCTCTGGAGCAGATCATGTTCATCGGAGATGCCATCTTTCCGGGTGGAAATGATTACCCTGCTAAGGAATTAGGACTGCACACGGTGCGAGTGAAGAACCCAGATGGGACTCTGGCTGCTATTGCGGGCATCGTTGCGTGTTTGAGCGAGACTGGGCCATTGCATTGACATTATTATGCCCCTGCCATCGGCAATTCACGACTGTGAGGGCAAGTAATCGCTTGCTACTTTCGAAGGATGAGGAGAAAACACCGTTCATGTTGGGAGGGCAGCAGAGAAGATGACAACAGAAAACGGATCCTGCAAGTCATGAGGATTCAATATCACCACAGTTGATATAAAGCAATTGACCGTCGTACCCCATATGCAACTCGTTGCTGAATACGTATGTTGACGTGAGCGACATGACATGCACGATCTGTCTGAATGGGACTCATGCGTCTAGATGCCTAACGGAGCTCACATGACCAGGTCCTCTCAAACATTTCTTGTTCCCTACGATGTTGACGAATTAACCAGATTTGGGAAGCTTGAGAATGTCATGCAACTATGACGTTCAGACCGGTTCAATTGAGTATATCAAGATAGCCAAATCTTCACTAACCTGTGACTAAGTTGCCAGACTTCTTTTGTTCCGACCTTAGCCAACGGACCGCGGATCTCTAGCTTCGACAAATCAGCATAATGATCAATTAAGACGGTAATCGAAGGATCAGGATATGGAATGTCTCAGCTTGTGTAACGGAAACAGCTTGAATCATATGTGATCATAGCCATGGAAGTATTTGTTTCGATCTCATCATTGACAGTGGGAGGGCTTATTAAATAAAGAGAAGGCTTACCTTTCAGAACCAGAACAAGGGTCTCAAAGTTCACACAGACTTTAGCCTCATACCTTGTCCTTCTTTGGCCCAAAGGCTTCAACTCCCAAGAGTGGATGGCCTCAATCAAGAACCTCCTACGACCCCAAGGGCCAGTGGCGTCGAATATACAGGCAAACGCGGGAATGAAGGAAGAAGGAAGAGAAAACAAGAATTATTTGCGGCATTTTTCTCCTTTTCAACGTAGGATTCGTGCCTAATATTTTTCAAGGGGGCCCTGCTCGGAAGAGCGTTGATCCATGCGCAGCCAAGGTGATATCGAAGTCATGCGTCTACTGAAGGATGATTGTCACGCCTTGGCCCCCGTTGACCGCGTACAGTCTTGAAATATAAGTAATATGCATTGAAGTGCTCACTAGCTATCCAATATCCAACACACAAAAATCCAATAAAAACGTTGGCTCAGATATTGACTTTGTCAATGTCGTACACCATCTGCTGCGTCTCTGATCCCCAGCGATCCATGCCAAACGCCCAAGCACCTTGCATAAACAGCCAAAGTCGCGTCTCCTTCAGCCATAAGCCCCATGGCCCTGTCCTTCTTCTCATCTTGGCATTTCCAGAAGATCTGTTCGCAATATCCTCAACTCTTGGTCTCCGGATGTCATCAAACTGCTTGAATGCATCCGCAAGGGACAGTTCCTTCTCGAAAAGACGAGCAAGTAGAAACGCGTCTTCGAATGCCATCGATACTCCTTGGCCTGCATGAGGTGGCATAGCATGTGCGGCATCGCCAAGAAGGAGAGTTCTTCCTTTGTACCATCTTCCTCCGGGGGGTAGCTTGTAAATCGGGTAGAACTTCACAGCTGTCGTATTGCCAATAAGCTCTCGCAGGTTATCCCCCCATTCTCCACCCGCATCTTCGAGAGTTTTGTGAAGTTGAGTCTTAAACCCCTCCACTTCCTCCTGTCGATGAAGCTCCCATCCATTGCGGGCGTCCTCAGAGTCCGGCAGCGGTACTTCTTTAGACAAAAACCACTGAATCTCATCGTCGGAAGCAGTGCATGTCATGACGCCAAACATACCCTCTTGTGTCATTGTGACATTCATGCCTCTCATTTCTTGTCGCGCTGCCTCAGGAACACAAAAGGCAGAGACCAGAGCGCCGAGGCCCGACATCCCCGTGTATACAGGTGCCTGTTCTGGATCGACATGCAGGCGTCGTACAGCTGAGTGAATCCCGTCGCAACCAAGGAGAAGATCTGCCGTATCTCTGGTCCCATCAGAGAAGGTCGCAGTGACTGAATCAGCCGATTCTGTGATGGAGATGAGTGATTTGCTGTAGTGCAACGCGATACCAGCTTCAGCAACCGCTGTCAACAAGGTGTCGAGTAGATTAATTCTCTTTATTCTCATATAACCATAACCAGTCTGTTCTTTTGCTGCAGCAACCATGTCTCTTCGTCCCAGAACTCCTCCATGTATAGAGTGGATGGTCATATTGGAGTGGTTGCTTCCGCGCTTCTTGAGCTCTGAGTAAACTCCCAAGCGATCAAGAAGGCGCAGACCGTTTGGCATGATTCCGATGGCGCTCCCCAATGTGGAGGGTGCTGATCGAAGCTCATAGATCGTGCAGTTCACGTTCGCCTGCTGCTGTAGGCGTAGAGCGGTTACGAGACCCGCGGGGCCTCCACCGATGATGATGGCCTGCGTAGATGTTAGCCTTGTTGGTAGCCTGGAGTTTGGGAAACTCGCCTTTGTTTGCTTCATTCTTCGATACAACATTGATTGATGAGATGTAAAGTGTTTTTGTCTTGTTCGTTGCAAATTGGAGTTGCCGTTTATAAATACTTCATGTGCGGAGATCAGGTACGGAAGTCCGCGGTCGAGGATTTCCCTTTTCGGCCATCCGTGAAAGACTGTGTCCGGGCCGGACTAATCGGACATTAACTTCAACTCCGGTTGAGACAGCTGCATCCAGCTCAGGAAACTGTAACAGATAATCAGTTATAATGACACAAATCTCGAAGTTCAGACATATGTAGGGCGCCAACGTCAAACAATGGCATGAGACTGCAGAGTTTCAATGTTGAAATCTCCACGCAAACTCGAAAGCGTCATAACAGGTTTGGATAGTTATAGGGAAATATCCAATAAATCTCTTGTCTCCTACAGCACAAGCATCATAGTAGTTTCATACTGCAATCCGCCCATCACCATGCTTCGAACTTCTTAATTGAAGTTGCTAGGATCAAAGTCGAGGTCTTGCAGAAGAGAAGTCCAGTGAAACTCTTCAAGGTCAGGGACAGCAGCCAAAAAGTCTGACCAGAGCTGGTGCGAATGTTCGTCCCCGAAATTGTCTTCCTGCATGCCCACTGTAATATTATTAATGTCTGTGAAAGCACTTTTGGGAACCGAATCCAAGTTCGCGCTTGATGTTGCAGCCGGCGAAGCTGATGTCATCGCATTCGCACGCTGCTTCTGCAAAGTCCCCATGACCTGTTCCATATTCTTCTCGATTCCTCTGATCAAGCTCTCCGCGTTCTTCCTCGATTTGTTCAGCGTCTCATACGCACCCCTCACCTTTTCCTTTGTGGCTTCCACGTCAGGGGCATTAGGGTTGTGAGACAGGTCGACTGCCAACGTTACAGCGGCTGAGGTGACGTGCAAGAAGATTACCCAATACCTCTCAGGTCTAAAGTGAAGCTTGGCAACCGGGTCGTCCATCATGCGTCTGAGTTCCAGGATCTTGTATGCTGATGAGAGTATCGTGGTTCGAGAGTAGGAATATCGAGGATTTGAGTACGCTGCGAGGTGATAAGGACGATGAAGTCGACAAATGCGTGCATGGATGCCGAGGTGGAGACTAATTCGCTGCCAGTAAATGAACGGCCTCAGTTCGCAGATGTCTTTTGATTTCTGCATACTTTCCGGGTCGAGCTTGCAGAATTCAGGAAGACCCTCGACAAAATTCTGCAGTTTTCTATCAAGCTGCAGAATGACTTCGTAGTCTTCTTCGGGGGTGTCGTCAGCCAGAGGTGTGATTGCATCGATAATCTCACGAGATATTTCTGCCGTGTTGAGACGCAGAAAGAAGAATGTCATGTCTGTTGGAACGGAGATAGGTAAATCGGGTATGTCGCCTGAAATCGTGAGCGCAGCATCGTCGACGTTACGCGGTTGCTTGACTCTCATCAGCCTCGGGATGAATGTGTAAATACCCTCCTGGGAGCTCCCAGAGAACGAAGTCAACCTGATGAAGGATCAGCTAGATCAGTCACTGATCATAGAAAGGATGCGTTACCAGTCAGAAGCAACCATGTTCCACCATACACGTCTCTGAACCTCCAAGTCAATATTGTTTACTGAGTTAATGTCTCGCTCTTTCTGTGCTGCCGGGCTGTCTAAGCGATGAATCATCATTTCGCGGCACATATTGTAGCACCGACTTCTAAGATCCAATGCCTTGATCGGGACGACATCGTCGGAGTTGATGGCCACGTGCGCAAGCGTACATATCGCTGAGACAGCAGTGACTGAAGGCGGCAGTGGTGTTTGAGCGTCTTCAATGATCGATAGAGCAGAGTGAAAATAACAGTTGAAGGCCGACAAGGCGTTCGCTTTTGTTGCTTCAAGCCTATGAAGAAGTTCATCTGTCCAGGCCAAGGCCGCACCAGCAAAGATACTGAAAAGCATGAGCAATTCGTCAAACTTTGGAGCTTCTTGTTCAGAGCCCACGCAACTATAAACAAGTGATCTAGTCGATGGTACGTGCAGGACACCGAATGTAGGTTGGATGGTGTCAACGAAGTGTTCGTATAGCAGATGTGCTTGATGGGCAGGCGGAAGATTCGACGTCAAATGGTTTAAGCGCGCTTTGACAGAAGCAGATTTTTTGTTTGAGGGAGCTCCAGTGTGGCAGTTGAACAGCTTGCGGCCTATATGGTATGATCAGCTTCGAATGGACCGACATAGCAGGATTAAGGCTTGAGGGTCGTACTGGAGGAAGCTGATTCTGGTTGGGTGAGCTGCGGTACTTGAGCTCCATTTGGGAAGACAGCTTTCTCTAGTTTTGTTAGCCTGTCAAGCATTTCCTTGTTCCTGGTCTCATTAGCATGGCAAGTGAGAGTATATTAGGAACAGGTTGACTAACAGATCCAACTGTCTTAGTGGAGAGAAGGCCAAGGTGCTTTCGTTTGGGTCGACTAAAGCATCGCCAAGGTTCCGTTCCGGTAATGCTTCACTCTCCAAAGAATTGGTTGCTCGACTGCCATTCTCGTAAACGCACGTTAGGTGCCGCTGGGTACAGTTCGAACAAGGCTGATTGCGATCACAGCGCCGCTTCTTCTCACGGCAGGGGCGGCATGAAACTGGCAGCCGAGAAGCCCTGTAAGTCGACATAATAGGCGCTCCGGAGTAATTGCGCTTCATCGTGTGAAACATGCGCGCATCGGCATCGACATCGGATATCGATCAATTGACAGGGTCGGGATTCACGAAGCGGAGATGTTGGGTCGAAGCCGCGGGTCCGCGGAGGAGTATTGACAAATACAGTTAGCAAAAACAACACAGCTTCCACGTGATTCTGACATCTTCCAGCTACCCTGAGGCCATCACCATGAGCAAACATTAGAACACCGAGGAATCTACAGGAGCGCGTAACCAAAGATGAATTATGATATTATTATTTGATTTTCCTCATAGCAAATGCATTGATTGACTCCATTCCAGAAACCTTGTATGATTGAAACCGATTGATACTCTCACTTCTCTCTGCAACAGATATTAGCTTCGTTAAAGTGAGTATCAGTATCAGCAAGACTTACAATATGGCCAATTCAAGATCACCTTGGATCTTCGCTTTCAGTTGTAACTCGACATCGAGATCCATATCCAATCTCACACGAGGTGCACTACTCTTCTTTCCCGTCTCTTGGCTCGCTGGTTGAACAGGCTGCTGATTTTGGGGCTGATTGATGTCTCGTTGAGACCCAATGTTAGATCGATTGACCTGGTTATTCTGTGAATTTTGGGTCATTTGTTTTGATTCATTCTGGCTAGAATAGTCGCTCTGATCACCGGCGGTTGAGCGAATGTCTTGATCTGTCTTTTCTGTTGCCATTTCGGATATCTTGAGAGATGATTGAGTGCGGGTTCTGGTGATAGGGGCTTTTGTTATGCTTTGAGCAAATATCTTTAATAATTAGACTATTGTACTTAGGAAACTTAGAAATTACTCTGTTCTGTCTTCACAAGTTGATATGATATCTGGGTGGCGATTAGAAAAGTGGCGCTATGATGTCAATGCCCCCATCTTCAAGCAAGGACAGGTTTTCATCCAACACGTGACCATGATGTCGTTGAGTATTATTCTGTCGGACGATTGGTGCCAAAATTATTGCTAGATTTCTGTGGAAGATCCCGGAGAACAGCTTGGTATAGAAGGTTGAGGAGCGTTCCGTAGAGATCTGGCTATGTCTACAGCATGGTACCCCTGTCCTCAACTCGCGCAAGTGATCTGTACACCAAGCAATGCTAGCCATCTTGCTAGAAGACCATCAGTTTCCTTGCAAATTGCCATATCTGGTTGACAATCACCAAAGTCTGCTGTGAAATGACTAAGGCCGGTCAAAACCACCAGCTCCAGGACCTCCCTTCGCAAGAGGATGGAACTCAAAAGACCCAACAAAGATGCCCGAATCCAAGTACTTCTTTGCCCATTCCCTCACATGCTCTGAACTAACATGCGCCGCATACGCCTCTCGATCAGTGAACCTTTAGCATTGAAGTCAGCTACAGTCGCGCTTCTCATATTTGAAGAGCTTACTTCTCCATGCAGACGAACTCGGCTTTACCCTCAGTCTTGTAGAACCTGTAGATCTTGGCGCCTGGTTCCTTCAAGGTCGCTTCGGCAACTTCGGTCAGACAGGCATGGGCCTGACTATTGAGAAAACAGACTGGGAATAACAGCGCAATCGGGCTCATACCTCGTCAATCCTGTCTGGATTCACTGCGATGGTGGAAACAGAAAAGTACTCTCCAGATTCTTCAAAGGCCATATTGAGTCGAATTGATGAAAGTATATCGCGCAACTCTTGTTCTTGTCTTGGGAGTGATTTGGGTCGCCATGAGAATAAATGGGGGCGTAAGCACTACCAGGGTCCGAACTCCATGAATTCAATTAAGAAGTGCTCGTCAGCTTTTGCTGACAGTGGTTCCACCACTCTTTCTTTTGCCGGTAAGACTGTAGAATTTACCAATTTCACCTCATACGTGGCGAACCTTGTAGAGAGAATAACTCGGCTCTCAGACTTGATTAGCATCCCGAGTTAGTTCGGAGAAATATCAAAAGCTAACCAGGATAAATATGTAATGTCGCTCTCCCGTGACTAATATCGGATATTCTACACTGTATACTCAGTACAAGGTTATACAGACGAGCCAGTCCATGTTCGCCATAACAAGTGGCCATTATTCAGCTCGTCAACGCTCCTTCATTAGTTCATATTCTCAATCAAAAATCATACAATGACTTCGCTAAGTGTATTCCTCCTCTTCCGTCGCTTCAGTCAACGTCAAGTCCAAGTCTCGTTGATCTCCCTTCCAGACGTTAGGCTCATTCGTCATCTCGACTTCTTCCCCGCGCGTAGGCTCATTTTGTGAACTGAGTCTCTGAAATTCGCCCGCCAAGGCTTCCATGCCGATATCGTCCATGCTCTCGCTCGTTGAATCGAGGTTGATTGGGTAAAGACTGCTATATGTGCCATCTTGGTTGAGCGCCCGTGTTGTAGCTCTGATGTCCTCAATCATGCTATTGTTTGTCCATCCTTCACGTTTGAAGGTTCCATTTTGCCAACCTATTGTCATCAAGCCTTCTGTAATACCTCGGAGCCCCTTGCACCAAGATGCCATCGACAGGCATCCACGCGCCGCCAAAATGAAGTAAAACTGAGCATCGGATGTCCCGGGATTTCGAAACACTTCGTTGATGAGGGTGAGAAGTCCGGGAGTCATGAACATGGTAAGGTTCGTCGACTCGAATCGTTTCCTGTATAGATATATAAGCCGTTTGAGTTGATGAACGGATGCTTCGTGAGTGGCAGTGGCAAGTTCGCTTCCCCTATCGTCTTCGTAGCTTCTATGACCAAGAAATGGGCGCCACATGTCTATTACTGCTGTCTGGTACCAAATACTATGACGATCAGTTTAAAACCTTCAGATGGATTCTACCCTACTCACTGTAGTATCAGAACATGGTGGGGGCAGCTTTCACTCCTCTGTACGTCCTCTGGAAGGATACTGGCCCAGTCAAGTAACAGTTGATACATCCGATGTGCGTGTGACATCGGTAGGCGACTGAAGTGGCTATAACCTTCACGAAATGCTTGATGTATGATGACCCAAAACTTGGATATCCATGTAAATGTGCTTCCCATATGCTCATTCAGGGGTGGCCCTGACACATTTCCTGGTATAGGTAATGATGGTGGATGTCGTATTCGATGCTTTGCCCGGAAGTTGATACAGTGGAGGCTACATCAAATCAGCATGGGTGTCTGGATGGTCAGGGTATTAATACCAACCTGTGCCAGCCGAAGGTACCCCAAGCAGCAAATGATGCTGCCGTCCGTATTTCGTCGTCGTCGTTGAAATCAGGCACTGATTTTCCATCATCGCTGAACAGACCAAGCCCACGACCTATTTGTACACTGGCGTCAAGATAGAAAAGCCCAACTTTGTCTTGGCCATGCTGGTTACAAGTAAGGACAAGAAGCATTGCTGATGATAGCGTGGTGATAGCAGTATGGTCTGTTAAGTCTTTCCATCGCCTCTTGGCCTCTTTCAAGAACGCAAGAGAGAGTGTTTGAGCTCGTGGCTCAAACTGAGAGTAGGAAGCCTGGCCGTGTCAGCAGGCGCTTAGTCAAAGGTAAGGGGGACAGCTTACGCAGGCCCAGGCAAGAAGTGAGCTGACGAGGAGTTGTGAGCAGAAACGGCCTCCGCCTGCCACAAAGTCTCGAATAAATAGATCGGCATCGAATAATGCTAGTAGAGGGTGTTCGTTGGCAAGGTAGAAAGATATGGCTTGCGCAGCCAGGTTTTCGGGTATAGGTACGGAAGTCCACTGCCATATTTGAAGAGACTCTAGCCGAGGGTCAACGCCAGCGTCTCCAGTGGTGTCGCTTGGTGTCGAGAAAGATTCAGAAGTCGTCGGCGTTTCCGAGCTTTGACGGAATTCTGTTGGTTTGAATGGCGTCAAGGGTGCTGTCGCTTGTTGATTTGGAGATGTCAGGGCTCGTTTGTTAACTGCCAGTAGGCTAAGATCAACATCCTTGATGTCAAGAGTTTCCAGTGTAGGGAATGCACCGGGAAAGCGAATGTTGAGGTCTAGCTCTATTGTTGAATCGGCTGAAGTTCCCACGAGACTGGTGGCTAGGGGGTCGGTTGGTGAAGGTGGCTTCATGATGCCTGAGTCAAGAACTTGCAAGAATTCCGATACAGAACCGCTGCTGCGTAATCTCTCTAGCAGACTTTGAGCGTGTTCATCAGGGGCAGTCCTCAAGAGCTCCAATGCCTGAAAGAGGTCTTTAGAGCCCTTTCTCAGCTCTATCATCTTCTCATGAGAAACCTCGGCACGATACGCACAGTGCTGTCGTCGGCTCGCGCAGGCCGAACATGTTGGTTTGCGACCATCACACTAGAGAGAATAAAGTCTGTTACTCATACATGACACCAACACGACATTGTACGGCAGAACAAACCTTTGATTTCCGGACGCGGCAGTTGTTACAGGCGACTGATGTCAAGGCTGCCCTGGGTATGTCGGAAACATCGAGGGGCGCGTATTGAGCCTCATGATCTGTTTTTTGGGACTTTCTGGGGAGCAGCTGTCTATTAGACTGTTGGTGTTGTTGTGCTCGTGTGGGCTTATTTGAGCTGCTCATGAGAATTTCGATGTCAAACGAGTGTAGATTCAAAGGGTTTAGTTGTTGTTGAGAATTTGCCTCCGAGGGGCGAAAGAGGAATAAGATTTTCCTGGGGTCACCTGCCAGTCTCAAAGGAGAAATGATAGGCAACTATTGAGAGGAGAGTGAGATGAGATGCGGCAGGATGATCGTGTTGGTTGGAGTAGACTTGAGCCAGCTGAAAGGTTAGTACAGGCAGTGTCTGTGTGTCGCATGTCGGCTGTTGATTTCTCGGCTGGGCTGGGCTGTCGTGTCGCTGGAACGAGGCAGAGCGTGCGTGACTGACTGACTCCATTTCTGTCTTAAAAGACCAGGCCAGGGAGGAACCCCCGCTTCGCAATTCCTCCGGCGTGGTCTGATTGGAGGGATCGCGATGATTTGGGCTATAGTCATACGATAAGGCTGTTAGTGCATAATTCTGGATTGGCCATTAATGAACGCTATTGGCATATCCCTGTTTTTGCCAGAGTCGTTGATGGAAATCTGACGTCACATCGATCTTTGTTAGCAATTCATCATTCTTTTTACGATTGCTACGGGTCTCAGTAGAAGATGTTGAAGTCGAGCTGAGATGGCATCAGATCAAAAGCTGGACGGGGATACTTACCGAACCGTGGAGTAGCCACTTCAGGCCAGTTCTCGTCACTAGGGATGCATCGAGGTAAATTACCATGAGGTAAATTACCAAAACCTCTAGGTAAATGACGGTCATAAACCCGAGGTTTATGCCGCGTCATTTATCACGTGCTTCCAAGTACTATTTGGTGACTACGAAACGGCGTCGGTGGAATGATATACGCACACACAGTCTGGTGTGCATTGGTATTCGTCGGGGATGGAGGTACCGATCACACCAAAATTGCCTGTGCGGGTACAAGAGGTCCATACCCCCGTG